>ML288402.1:29590-92924 GCA_005239495.1 Nicotiana undulata
CCTTTAAAAAAAAAAAAAAAAAAAAAAAAAAATCTGCTGACTCCCCTTGTCCAATAATCCACCCGTGCATTCAGTTCAAATGTAATACAAACCTACACAAGATCTCATCTTCACTGAAAGATTTGACAAAACGAAGTGCTGTTTCAAGTCCGATCCCAGGTACACCAATCAAGTTGTGGTCATTTCCTACCAAAAGTGAAATTGCTATCAAGTGATTCCTCGTTAGCCCAAGACCAGACTCAATATCTGACATGTGATAGCACTCAAGTGGTTCCTGCACCAAAAAATAGATGCAACTTCATGAAAGAGTGAATCAATATACACCATGTGATAGCAGTCAAATTGTTCCTTCACCAATTTGCGGGCATTTCCCCCCGAAGGCATGATACTGTATCAACTTATTTCACTAGATAAACACTCTGAAGGTCTTTCCTACAACACAAAGTTCTTGAACATACTTATCAAGAGTTATAGTAGCATATGATAGAAATTATTAGTCGGAAAACAACGCAAGAAAGGTAAGAAAATTTTAAAGTACTAAACTAAATATCAATAAGAAACTACAAGAACTACAAAAGAGTGCCATTAGAATATTTTATCTCTTTTATAAACTGCTCTTTATAACCACTATAAATTGTTATCACATGAAACATATATTACGGATATTGGTACAGAAACCAGAAAAAAGCTTAAATCATAACGTCATTCTTTAAAAATTGATGTTATAAAATTAACTTTATTGTAGAAGTAAAAGAATATTAATAAAGAGCAAACATGCATGCAGTAGAAATATGCATCCAACATACCTGTAGACAGGAAATAAAAATGAGAGGGAAATAAATTTATGAACACAATAAAGAAGAGTTTACATCTTTCATATGCCCATACCACATTTACATACAACATTAGAAAAAAAGAGTTTACACATGCATATGTTTTCTTTAATAAGTAAATTTGCATGTCTTGTACCACATTAAAAAAAACGTGAAATCGTAATAGCATCTACTTTAACCATGACATCATGAGAAAGGAGATTCAAAACATACTTACTTTGGAGTTGGGTTGGATATTTTTTATAACACATTTGGCTCCAAAAAGAAATGCATCGCTATCAGCAGTAATACAAGCATCAACTTGTCCTTCTTGATTCAATTGTGCACAGAATGCTTCAGCTTCTCCTTTTGCTTTTAGGACTGGCACCCCAAGTAGTTCAAGAAGCTCCTAATGGAACAGGCAATTTATATTTTAGCTAACACCTGAAACACGATAAATTAGCAGCTATATGCGAGAGGGGAAGGTGGAGCCCACTCAAACCATCTAAAGAATAAGAACTTCCATGTGTGTGGTGGCTTGTAAAAGTAAAGAAGAATCAATAAAGTCAATGATAAGAGACTGTGCTGCCTGTAAAGGAGATTAGGGCTAAACATTCCCGCCTTTTCCAGGGATCAAGCTAAACTAACTTCAATCTCTCAATTTTTCTCCTCTAATACAAGTTATATACATGATCTACCTGAATTGACCTTGTAGCAATCTGAAATGTGGAGTTGCATAAGTCACACCCTTCTCGTATTTCCAGTAACTTCTATGTAAAATTACGTCTACCATCTAAAAAGAGTGAACAATAAGCCTTTGCATTTTGTGGAAAACAGTCACAAGCAGCACAAAAGACAATAAAATTTGCAATATTCACCCTATGTTTGGTCAGTGAAAATTGAGATATTAAGGCACGGTACAATACTATAAAAGAAAATGATGGCTTATCTTACTTACTGCTTTAAAATAAAGTATGTGAATAGCTCCTACTACCCAATTTCTCCGGCTTTATGTTATCCAAAAAAATTGTCAAAGCCCACTCTTTGCTATAATAACAAAGACTTGTTGGTGACAGCTACTTTTTACAGATTAAAGAGCTCTAGCAGTGGCGGACCCAAGTGGTGGCTAGCGGGTTCAAGTGAACGCGCTTCACCAAAAAATAATATTGTGTATATGTATAAATTAGGATTAAAGTTGTGTAAATTTTGTATAAATATTTATTTGAACCCACTTGACAACTACTATTTTACGACTAAAGTTATATACATCTAAGATTGAACACACTTGCACAAAATCCTTGGTCCGCCACGGAGCCCTAGACAGGTATAATACTGAATAACAGTGACAATATCAATTCAGAGTAAAACAAAAATTACTAATACAAACTTACCACACATTCTTGTTCGCATTTCTGAAATGCCTTGTTCCTTTCAATTGAAATACCCTCCTCAGCCGCTGGCAAACTCGATAATTCAATTCCTGATGCCCGAAAAAAGCGTGCAATCCTTGCCTGAGACTTAAGCGGTGATGCAGTACCATCTGCCACGAAAACGGGAAATGCCCCAAACTACAAAAAATCATCACAGACAAATCTCTTCAACTCAAGTTGGCAGAGAAGCACCCATTTTCTTCCATTAAGAAACCATTACAGAAAAAGAAAGTCTTTACAATGAATGTTCTTTCTTATATTCATAAGGTCTTTACACTAACCACCTATTTAAATTGATTGAGTAATTCACATTGTGTTAACAATGATGATCAAAGATACCAAGCATATTTTTTTTTTAACTAAGCTCAATAATACAGACACACACACATACACAGAAACCCAGAAAAAATTGCTCTGTTTTTTTAAGAAATAGAACACAAACCCAGAAAACTTTGTTCCCTCAAAAACAAGAAAAAAGAGTTCAACTTGGTAGTTGGGTGCATGTAAGTATAGTGTGTACCTTAGAGAAGAGATTGATAGTACGGAAAAAAGTGAGTCTGATATGAGGATTACGAATGTGGGCTTTGACCGCAGTTTCTTGCTGAACGATCCAATATGACAAATCCACTGCTACACGTTTGTTTCTCAAGAAATCAAACCCTTCTGCTCGACCATACGGTTTCAGCAATTCCCAGAAGTTTCCACCCACTCCCATTTCATACTCTCATGAAATTATTATCTTTCAGAAATTGGAAAAAGATATCTTCAAAAATTGCAACTTGAGACAGAAGATAAGAAGAAGGGGAATTTTAGCCGTTGTAGAATCGCTTGGGCTCTTTTCTCGTAACTAAACAATTTCTTAGAAATGGCACCAGTAGCCACTTTTAGCATCCCTATTTTAAATGTATATTTAATTTTTAAAAGTTATTTAAAGTTTAATCGATTTTGACTTCGGATCTGATTGTTTGAACCGCCATAGTCTAATCTCATATCCACGAGTAAAAGGTTAGACCATGCCTCCGCTAACTTTAAAATCTTTATGAACTTCGACTAGTTTCATATTGAGGTCCTAAAAATGGCTATTTGTGCACTTCACCCTAGATTGGATAAAAATTATTTTTAATGCTTAGCAACAGTATTTTTAGAATTTTCGGATTCCCTAGTGCTAAAAACTTGGAGCAAATAAAAATTAATATAAAAAAATAAGGATAAAGTTAAGGACACGTAGTCCTAACATAGAGTTACAAGTTCAAAAGTTAAGGACATGTGGTCCTTAACTTACAGTTACAAGTTCAAAAGTTAAGGACAAGCAGGAACTTACAGTTACAAGTTCAAAAGTTAAGGACACTTGGTCCTGAAGTTTGAGTTCGAAGTTCAAAAGTTAAGGACACTTGGTCCTGAAGTTTGAGTTCGAAGTTCAAAAGTTAAGGACACTTGGTCCTGAAGTTTGAGTTCGAAGTTCAAAAGTTAAGGACACTTGGTCCTGAACTAAGTTACAAGTTCAAAAGTTTAGGATATGTAGTCCTGAAGTCCTGAGGTTAAGTTCAAAAGTTAAGGACATGTAGTCCTTAACTTACAGTTACAAGTTCAAAAGTTAAGGACAATAGGTCCTTAACTTAAACTTACAAGTTCAAAAGTTAAGGAAACTTATTCCTCAACTTTGATTTACAAGTACAAAAGTCAAGGACACTTGGTCCTGAAGTTTGAGTTCGAAGTTCAAAAGTTAAGGACACTTGGTCCTGAACTAAGTTACAAGTTCAAAAGTTTAGGATATGTAGTCCTGAAGTCCTGAAGTTAAGTTCAAAAGTTAAGGACATGTAGTTCTGAAGTCCTGAACTTAGAGTTCCAAGTTCAAAAGTTAAGGACATATAGTCCTGAAGTCCTGAACTTAGAGTTCCAAGTTCAAAAGTTAAGGACATGTAGTCCTGAACTTAGAGTTACAAGTTCAAAAGTTAAGGACATGTAGTCCTGAAGTTAAGTTCAAAAGTTAAGGACATGAGCAGAAGGGTATTTTCTTTCGGACAATTAAAGTTTATTAGAGTAGTGGCTAAAGACTAAAGATATTTTAAACAATGGCTTAAAAGTAAATATAAGTGTTATTAGTGGCTAACCGTGCACTTCCCCCTTGGCCCATGATTTGATAGTAAATGGATAATATATTTACATAAATAGCCAATCGAATTTATTTTCTATTTTGTGTAGCCGATATACATATATTATACATAGGTTATACAATATATATATATATATATATATATATATATATATAGCGTATTATACATATGTCGAATATTTTTATTAATTAAGGGTTGCTCCTGTCGTCCAGAAAAAATGGTATTTTACTATTTGCAGAATAAAAATGTTTTTAACTACATTATAATTTGGAATATTAAGAAGAATTAAACCAAATAGTCGGCCATCCAACAACTTAAATTAAAAATAGTCGGTATAGATATAATATATGCATAATTTACGTATTATACATGTATAATTATGTTCATCGATGTATAATCTATATATATGACTAAAAAAGTAAATAATGAATATGACCAACTATTTGCGTAGAAAAAACAAATATTAAAGCATTTGGTGTCCAAATTAGGAAAAATAAAAAAGAAAAGTATAGAGTGTTGACCATATACTCAAAAACTTGCCAATCTTCTTTGGAATGAACAAGGTACTAAAACAATTTCCGCTTGTTAGAGTTAATCAAACGGAGTCTCATGCTCATCCATGTAGTTGTTGAGTCAGTTTTGTGTTCTATTTAAATTCAAACTACAGCATATCTGCAGGGATTAGGATAAGCTACAATGTTATTGTTTACCCGAATAACAATTAAATTTATAAGTGGTTTTAAGGATACGTGATTTTACTTGGCACAAACTAAGAAAATGTATAAATTGATGTTAGAAATTGACTGTAAATAAAAATAAAGCAAACCAAATAAGATGTGCATCTTTGGCCCTCGATCTAGGTCTCCCTCGAACTACACGAGTATTCTATTGGAGAATATGAATAGAGAGTTTTGAAAGCATAAGAGAAAAATATAGTATATTGCTTTGTATTGTGTGAATATGATGCCTTTACAAATGATTAGACCCCCTTTATATAGTAGAGGAGTTCTACTTGTAGTACAATGTTAAATATAGTAACAAATCCCATGATTGGCTAATTAACCGGCCTCGTCTTGATACGTCCCGAGATTCCCGCCGTGATCCTTGTCTGATCACGGATGTTTTGGCTTACCGTTACTTGACTAGGTAAACCCCTTTCGATCTCACTCGATCTTCGTTCCTCTCGGTCTCGATCTTGGTTGATCTTCGTCCTTGACCGGTCCCCTAATTAAGGGTTCAGCAACCTAACTTCGTATTGAGGCTCGATATAACACGAGGTGGAACCGTAACCTACAATGATCCAACTCCAACCTTGATTAGTCATAAGAAGGGAAAGCCCGTTTTGATCGTATACAGATAGTCCCCTCATTTCTTAGAAATAAGATGATGAGAAACAATATGAACTTTTCCAATCCCATATCGACGGGTCATGACATAAGCGACGAACCTGACCATGTCGTCAGCAACAAGTGGATACTGAAACGTCCTGTCGGTTCGGGTACCAAGGCATTAAATGCCTGTGAGTCGTTGTCGGCCACTACCGGTTCTCAACCGTCATCTTAAACCTATAAGTATATTTTTCTTCCTTTGCCTAAACTTTATTTTCAAATCTTCTTTCCTCTTATCTTCTAATCCTTCATTTTCCTCAGAACTTTGGTCTTTCAGTTCTTGGTGTTTCTTCGCTTATCTCATCACAAAATACCAAGTGCTTCTTCCCAGTCCATTCTTACTCATTCATAAATGTAAAATGGCTAAGACTTTAAAAACCGTTCCACAAAAGGAGACCGTTTCATTGTCACGGCTGGTTGGCGAGGAACCAGCAGCAGAGCCACGCTCTGAAGAGTTCTTTCCCAGCAGGTGTGTCATCAATTCCGACTTTAAGGTTGAAAAGACTTCTTTGGTACCGGGTCGATGCGAGCCGGTATCGAGGTATATATGCTCGATCCCTAATAACCTCCTCTCCCAGGTTAAAAAAAGTTGTAATTGGGATAAAAAGCATGTGGTGGTGCCTGCTTTTGAAGAATCAATCACCACCCACACGTAAGGGTTCTTAAGTGTTTAACTTACTCTTTCACATTGGGTCCCTTGGATCCGATTATCATCTATTTTTGCAAGAAGTACAAGGTGACCCTCGGTCAGATTCACCCTTCTTACTGGAGGATAGTGACATTACTTCGCTTCTTCGTGAGCAGAATCGACGAGTGTCCCTTCACTCTTGACCACCTCATACGCTTGTATAGTCCCCGACTCTATCCAGGGGTACTAATAAAACTTACTCGACGGGCCACCAGGGCACATTTATCGAGTATAGATGAAGACAAAGACCGGGGATGCATAGGCCGATTTGTTCGAGTGAAGACCTCAGACTTGATCCCGGCCGAGAGTATGCCATTTCCTGAGAAATGGAATGTGAATCGTAAGTATAACTCTATCCTTAATTTTTGTTCATTTTCTTTGATTTTCTCCCTTTCTTATCAGTGTTTTTCGATGAAGCTGTTGCTTGGATGCCGAGTGCGGTTTCCCAACTGAAGAATTGGGTCAAGAGCCTAGTGTCGCAGAAGACACATGTTGAGCGCACATGGCGTGACTTGTCGAAAGGACGATGGGAGGCCCGCAACCATGATAAATTTTCCTTTATGACTCAACAATTTAACCATTGTTCGAACTGCTCCCCGATCATACTCATCTTTATTTTGTAGGTCTTGGCACGGACGTGGCAATGAGGCCCCCATCTGGTGATGAAGAAATTCTTCCCCAACCGTCTGTTCCAAAGCAAATAAAAGAAAGGAAGAGGAAAGAGGCTTCGAGTTCCATGAAATCGGATGAAAAGAAGCCCAAAATGAAGCAAGCCCGTAAACCCAAGGGAAACATCATCCCCTATCTTTGGACTTAGTTCGTCGGCTAAGGTATGAGCCCGAAGGAGAAGAATAAATCGGGTCGGTGGCCCGAGCGCAGGCAGGTGTCGATGCTAAAAAAGCCCCGAGCCAGTGGGAGCTAAAACTGCTCTGCCTCGATTTGATGAGCTTGGGAGTGAAGCCTCGGTTGAAGTCCCCGAGCCAGAAAGAGTTGAAGAAGCTACGCCTCGAGATGAGAAGTCCATCGAGGAGGCAGTTGATGTTGGTGTAGAAACCATGCTTGAGGCCTCCTGAGATGAAGGCGGTGCCCCAAATGATTCACTTGAGGTGGTAGAAGTAGGAAATTCCCCTTCGTTTCCTTCGTTCACTGTGTCAATGATCAAGGAAGCTCATGCGATGGAGACTTGCCACGGTGAAGGGGTTCATGGAGTGGAAGAACTTTTCCATGGCTATTTTGCTGAGGTGGAGGATGTCTCCAGCTTAGGTGACTTGGAGGAGCCGAGGAAGAACTCGGGAACTAGCGCAACTCCTTCGGGCCCTAGGTTGATCGACCAATTCTCATCCCCAAGCGTAGACCCCGACCAAAAGCGATCAGTCGTTATTTCGGTTGCAGAGGATGCTCGGATCCTTTATGCCCCCATAAGGGTGGCCATCTATCTTCGGTGGTTGGTAACCGAAGAAGACCAAGTTAAAATGGATGAGGTGGAAGCACCCTGCTTTTTCAAAGAAGCTCAACAGGCGCTAAATCGGGTAATCCCAAATTTCTTTGGTGTTGTCAATTCTTTGTACTTGTACTTTATTTTTATACAACCTCATTTTCTGTACTTGCAAGCTTCAGTGCTTCATCACAAAGCCTTTCTCCGATTCCGAGGGGATTCGAGCCGATATGAGGCCAATGTTCGAGAGCTTACTGAGAAAAAAATATGCCCTCAAGCTTTTTAGTGAGGAAAGAGAAGGGGAAACTAAAGGCCTCCGGCCTGAGTTGAAGTTAGTGATGGTGACTCGGGTGTTGTGGCTAATAGTTCGAACCCTCAAGACCAAAAAAAAGCTTGGTGTGATCGGACAACTCCGTGAAGAAGTAGATGTAGTAAAAATCGAGGTCGAAGAATGGAAGAAGAACATGGATCGCCTGGCCTAGGGAAAGGAGACTGCCCGAGCCCATATGACCTCGGCTGAAAACCAGCTCCGAAATATGAAAGAAAAAACCTTGGTGCAGACCAAGAAAATCGAGGAGCTCTCGTCCTAGTTGAGTTCAGCAGTTACTGTCAGGAGAACCTGGTCACGGAGCTTGAAGTGGCCAAATTGAAGGTTAAGTCCACCAAGGATGATGTTGATGTGGTGGTGGCTATTTACCGGGCCGATGCCGAAGCCACTCAGATTCGAGAAAAGAACGTTGCTGAGGTTGCTCAGGTTCAATCAAAGGGGGTTGCCGAGCATGCCAAATGTCAATATCGAAGGGAGACCCTTGAGAAAATCCATGCTCGGGGATTTGACCTCACAACCGAGATCGAGAACGCTAAGGAGCTCGAAGCTGAAGCTAAGAAATTAGCTTATACCGATGATGATGATGAATTTGAATGCATAAGCACCTAAAGTGGAGAAGACCCTGAGGGCGGAGATGCCAATTCCGGAGACAACCAGGCCACTAAGGTTTTCAAATAGTTTTTGTATTGTTGTTGAGGCCGCTTCGGCCTTTGTAAAGAACTTCTATTGGGCCATGTTGCCCTTGTAAAAGGTTTCGATGAATATATAAAATCTTTTCCCTTCATGGCTTCTGAGTCTGTTTGTTTTTCATTAATTTATACAAAGGCCAGAGTTCCTTAGCATAAAATTATGAAGTTGTATTCAAAGGTTCAGGCTTGATATAGTAAAGGACCGATAGGAAGTACTGCCCTCAACCGTTTTTGATCGGTAATTCTTGAGCTAGTGCTTGAACTCGAAATAAGGTAGCCCTTAGACTTTCTAGCCGAGTTAGAATGATCTCTCGAACTCAAAGAAAAAGTAACCCTTAAGCCTTTATATATTTTCTTTCTTTTGTGTCCTTTTTGAGGTCATTTTGGTCATTGTAAATTTTGTATTTGGTCAATCTGGCCTTTGTAAAAAGATTGTTTATGTATGTAAGGCTTTCTACCTTTTTCGGCTCAATTTTTTTGTCATTCGTATTTACAAAGCTTGGAATGCCTTAGCATGAAATAATAAGGTTTTATTTGAGGGTTCGAACAAAACCTTGCCTTTATTGCCTTTCTGGGTTAAGGCGTTATCGGGGTTCGAAGTCACCGAAGTTTTCTCCCAAAAATATCTTAAGTTTAGGATTCTGTCGAGGGTAGACTTTAGAACCGGTAGTAAACAATTTTTTTCTTTCGAAGGCCTATT
Source organism: Nicotiana undulata (assembly GCA_005239495.1). Classification (NCBI taxonomy): domain Eukaryota; kingdom Viridiplantae; phylum Streptophyta; class Magnoliopsida; order Solanales; family Solanaceae; genus Nicotiana; species Nicotiana undulata. Next base: position 39,175 of record ML288402.1, read on the forward strand.
TTTGTTACGGATTTAGGACGTCTCTGAACCATGTTAAATTGGCCGTAGCCTTTTAGTTCGGGTGTAGCCCAATGAGCTTGCTTAACATAATAGTCCCCAAGTGGGTATGGACGTGGACTTTAGGGGGTCGCCTGATAGGTCTTACCTCCTCGATGTTTTGATAACTCGATATATTTCGAAGTTTGTTTTTGGACGACAATCCCCGAGTGAGGGGGTGACCATCCGAACTTTGATTATAATCGGCTCTTGAGCCCATTTTCTTAAAAGATCGAAAGTGCGGGATTGTAAAGTGAAAATATTTCCAAAACATAAGATAGTTGCAAGGTAAGTACTTCTCTTTATTTTTGTCAAAAATAGTCATACATGCGTACATGTTTTATGCCAGTTCTCGAGCAATCTACGTGAGCACGATTCATATTGACCTTTTGTCCCTTACAGTAAATCTTACCTATCGAGACCCTTCTATTTCGAAATAATTTCCTTGCTAGAACAATTCGATATCCGAGGGTAATCCCCTCAGTATTCGAGGTTGATTGTAAAGAAATCTCGTATACTGTTAATATAGTTTCTGATACCGATTGGTAATCGACCTTTGTTTTTAAGTTAGCACAATCCATGGTTGCCTCATTAAAAACCTCGCGGGAAAACCAGTTTGTGAAAAAACTGGTCTAAGGAAAAAAGAGTGCAACGCGTGCTTTCAGACTAAAAACTTCATGTCGATAAATCCATCGTTGTTTCTTGTTGACCAACTACAAGTGTTAGTTTAAAAAAAAAGGAAATAGAAAGGGATCATAACTTAGCAGTAATATCATTTTAGGTGTGATACGTTCCAATTGCTAGGTAGTTGTTCCTCATTCATCATTCCGAGCTTATAGGACCCTTTTCTAGTGACTTCGAGAATCTTGTATGGTCCTTCCCAGTTTGGGCCTAATTTCCCTTTGTTCGAATTTCAGGTATTGAGGGTGACTTACCTTAGCACCAAGTCCCCGACGTTAAAATGTCGAAAATTGGCTCTTCGATTGTAATATCTCTTGATCCGCTATTTTTGGGCGGCCAATCGGACGAGGGGGGCTTTGCGTTTTTCATCCAACAGTTTTGGGCTCGTATTCATGGCCTCGTTATTGATTCTTCTGTTGCATATTGAAACCTGATGCTAGGTTCTCCGACCTCGATCGGTATTAGGGACTCGGTTCCATAAACTAATGAGAACAGGGTGGCCCCGGTACTAGACTTCGATGTTGTGCGGTATGCCCACAGAACCTCGGGTAGGATTTCCCTCCATTTCCCTTTGGAGTCGGTCACTCTCTTCTTAAGATTTTGGATGATGGTTTTTTTGGTCAATTCGGCTTGTCCGTTCCCGCTGGGATGATAAGGTGTTGATAGGATCCTTTTGATCTTTTGATCCTCGAGAAATTTAGTCTCCTTGATGCCGATGAACTGCTTTCCAATATCGCACACAATCTCGGAGGGTATCCCGAATCGACATTTGATGTGGTCCCAAATAAAGTGTATGACTTCCTTTTCCCTGACTTTCTCGAAAGTTTGTGCTTCAACCTACTTAGAGAAATAATTAGTGATAAATAAAATAAATCGAGCCTTACCTGGGGCCGATGAAGGGACAACGATGTCCATTCCCCACTTTATGAATGACCACGGGGACATGACCGAGTGGAGCAGTTCCTTGATGAATCATTTGTGCATGCCTTTGTCACTTGTCGCATTTTCGAACAAACTCCTTTGCATATTTCTCCATGTCGATCCAGTAGTATCCGGTTCTGATCACTTTGTGGACCAATGATTTGGCAGCGGAATGATTTCCGCAAGTGCCCTGATGGATCTCACTTAGAACGTATTCGGTGTCTCCCGGTCCCAGACATATCGCTAATGGACCATCGAACATCCTTCTGAACAACGTTCCGTCTTCGGACAAGGTGAATCGTGTTGCCTTTGTGCGTAGAGATCTTGACTTCTTTGGATCTGATGGGAGCTTCTCGTTCTTTAAATATTCTACGTATTTATTTCTCCAATCCTAAGTCAAACTTGTGGAGTTTATCTCGGCATGACCTTCTTCGATCACCGATCTCATGAGTTGTATGACAACCCCCGAGTTGAGTTTGTTGTCTTCGACCGACGGCCCTAGGTTTATGACGGCATCAGCCTCACTGTTCTGATCTCGAGGTACATGTTGCAAGGTCCATTCTTTGAATTGGTGTAGAGGTACCTGTAGCTTATCCAAGTATCTCTGCATTCGGTTTTCTTGAACTTCAAAAGTCCTGTTAACTTTTTTCAATACGAGGAAGGAATCTGTCACGATCCAAATTCTCAACATTAGTGATCGTGATGGCGCCTAACACCATACTTGCTAGGCAAGCCAATGTTAGAAGTCGATTAACTAATTTTCCTTAATTAATTACTTCAACATAAATAATCTAGTTTTAAATGAACTTAATCAAATTAATTCCCAACAACTATAGAATAAAATAAATAACAATGTCCAATTAAACGAAACAAACCACGAACTAATTATAATAACAACTCTAAGGCTACCCCGGGGTCTGGTGTCACAATCCACGAATTACTAAAGAATACTACAAATAATGGCTGAAAGAAATACTGTAACTGTTCTGAATAAAATAAAACAGTGTATGTAGATATAGGAGAAGACTCTCGGATATTTGCGAACGCCCGCAGATGTACCTCGTGTCTCCAAACGAACCGGGTAGTCGTCCTGATATCATCTACTGCTGGATAGAACCTGGATCTGTGCAAAAGAGCACATAGTGTAGTATCAGTACAACCGACCCCATGTACTGAGTAAGTGCCGAGCCTAACCTCGGCGAAGTAGTGACGAGGCTAAGTCGGGCTTCAACATTATAATCTTTAACAACAATAAATAATGAGCAAGAAGAAATCTAAACAAATAGATAATTAAGTGTTACAACCAAATAAAATAAAATAACTCAACTATAACCAATTCTCAAATATCTCTTCAGAGTTCCAAACTTTAACTTTAAATAAAAATAGTACTAAAATATTTAAAGAGTAGTAAAATAGACATTTTAGCTTTTCAAAACTCTGATTCTCTTTTTCTTGAAAAATCAGTAAAATATAAATATAAATATCCTCCCTCATCACTCCTTATTGCGGCGTGCAACCCACTCCCACCTGTCCTCCCTTATTGCTCCTCCCTAAAATATCTCCCTTATTACTCCTGTTACGGCGTGCAACCCGATCCCACCTGTCCTCCCTTATCACTCCTTGTTGCGGCGTGCAACCCGCTCCCACCAGACATATCATATCAGTTTATTCAAAATTTCACAAATCAGGCCCAGCCTTTCACAATACTTTTGTTTCAACAATTATAAATAATAAACTGCATTTTTCTCATTACTTCATCAATAACCTCTCAACCATGAAATCAACAAGAATATCAAAATGTGTGCATTTATTCCATAAAACAATACCAAACCTCTCAGCCATATTTATATCACGAGGAAGCCAGTTCAAACAACCAATACTCTTTCCAAATAGTCACAACAATAACTAACAACAATTCAACAAGGCCAAATAGTCATAGAAACAATAATGAACATGTAATAGTTAAGACAATAATCAAATAAGTGGGGAACAGGAAAGGGGATCATATTTTAGCAAACACTTTGGGTGGTGCATAGATACTCGTCACCACACCTATACACCACGCCCATGCAATTCACGTAACAAACAAGTGGGGAGTCCTATTCCCTCAAGCTAAAGTTAGACCAAACACTTACCTCAATTCCGCATGCCACTCACTACTCAATTATTGCTTTTCCATTTGAATTCACCTCTAACTTGCTCGAATCTAATCAAAATTAACTTAATATCATTAACTAATGCTAAAGGAACTAAATTTATTGAAAAATATAATTTTTCCTAAGTTTTCTAAAAAAAAGTAAAAACTCGACCCCGGGCCCGCTTGGTCTAAACTCAGGGTTTGGACCAAATTACGATTACCCATTCATCCACGAACCCAAATATGCTGTTAGTTTTGAAATCCGAGCTTAATTTGATATAAAATTTAATTTTTATAAAACTCTCTAATTCTACCCAAATCCTAGATTTTTACCATGAAAATCCTTTTTTTTTTTTGCTTTAAAAGTGATGCAAAATAATAAGAAATTAAAAGAACAAAGTTTGGAATTGATTACCTATGAATTGGGGATGAAAATTGTTGAAGAAAATTCGTTTTTAGGGCTGGAACCTCGAAAAATTGGAGAAGAAAGGGTTCTACCCGTTTTTAACAGGTATTTATATTAGCTGGTCTGGGCAACTGTGCGATCGCGGTTAATTAAATGAAATCGCACAGGGTAAGGGAAAACTAGGTTGTGCGATCGCGGGGGTGGGGGTGCGTTCACACAGGGTAGGGGGCTGGAGGCAGTGCGATCGCGGGGTTTACTGTGTGATCGCATAGCACAGTCCAGGTGGTGCAGTGCGACCGCACACTTGCTCCTGCGGTCGCACAGTGCAAATTTTTGGGCTCCTGAAGACTACACTATGCGATCGCGGTTACACCTATGCGATCGCACAATACAAAAACCCGGACACCAGATATTGAAAAACCAGCAGTTATTTTCAAGTGTAAAACACTCCGTGGCATATCCGAAACTCACCCGAGCCCTCGGGGCTCCAAACAAATCATGCACGCAAGTCGAAAAATATCATACGGACTTGCTCGTGCGATAAAATCATGAAAATAACATGTAAATATATGAATTAAACCTCAAAACTCATCATTTTCATCAAAAACTCTTAAAGTTCATAATTTCTCAACCGGATGTCCGAATCACATCAAACGAACTCTGTTTTTCACCAAATTTCACAGTTAGGCTTTTATTAACATAACGAATCTGTATCGGGCTCCGAAACCAAAATACGGACCCGATACCAATAATTTTAAATATTATTTCTTTTCTTTAATTCATAAACATATCAGCAAAATAATTTCTTTCAGAAATTGATTTCTAAGGCTTGGGACCTCGGAATTCATTTCCGGGCATACGCCCGAGTCCCATATTTTACTGCGGACCTCCCGGGATCGTCGGAATACGGATCCGAGTCCGTTTACTCAAAATGTTGACCAAAGTCAACTTTTATCAAATTTAAATTGTAAAAAACATTATTTCTCATATTTTCACATAAAAGCTTTACGGTTTCACGCACGGACTGCGCACGTAAATTGAGGTATTTCATTTTATCCTTTTTATGGTTATTTTGCATGGAACAAAGTCTAATTTTATAAAATGACCCCTTGGGTCATCACAATCTCCACCTCTAAAACACACGTTCGTCCTCGAACGGACATAGAAAATTACCTGAAGTGGCGAACACGTGTGGGTATCTACTCTGCATGTATGACTCAGACTCCCAAGTAGCTGCCTCAATGGGTTGGCCTCTCCACTGCACTCGGACCGAAGGAAAACTCTTAGATATCAATTGGCGAACCTGCCGGTCTAAAATAGTTACCGGCTCCTCCTCATAAGTCAAGTCTTTGTCCAACTGGACAGAGCTGAAATCTAACACGTGGGACGGGTCACCATGACATTTTCGGAGCATAGACACATGAAATACCGGATGAACTGTGGATAACCCAGGAGGAAATGCAAGTCTGTAAGCTACCTCCCCCACCTTATCAAGAATCTCCAACGGCCCGATATACCTAGGGCTCAACTTGCCCTTCTTCCCAAACCTCATAACACCCTTCATGGGTGATACCCGAAGCAATACTCTCTCTCCAACCATGAATGCCACATCACGAACCTTACAATCGACATGACTCTTTTGCCTAGACTGAGCTGCACGAAGTCTCTCATGAATGATCTTGACCTTATCTAAGGCCTCTTGAACTAAGTCTGTACCCAACAACCGAGCCTCTCCCGGCTCAAATCATTCGAATGGCGATCTGTACCGCCTACCATAGAATGCCTCATAAGGAGCCATCTGAATGCTCGTATTTTACCTGCTGACAATTTAAGCAACGAGCCATATACGCCACCATGTCCTCTTTAATCTTTATCCACCAATAATGATTCCTCAAATCTTGGTACATTTTAGCTGCCCCTGGGTGAATAGAATACTTAGAACTGTGAGCCCCCCCCCCCCCCCCCAGGATCAACTCACGAATGCCATCAACATTAGGCACACATAACCGACCCTTGCATCCTCAAAACACCATCATCTCCAACTGTAACCTGCTGGCCATCATCGTGCCGATCTGTGTCCCTAAGGACCGCCAAATGTGGGTCATCATCCTGTCGCTCCCGAATACGCTCAATTAGTGAAGACCGAGCGACTGTGCAAGCTAGAACACTGCTGGGGGAAATATTCAACCTCACAAACTGATTATCCAAAGTATGAATGCCTGAAGCCAACAGTCTATTGCCAACTGGGATATACGCAAGATTGCCCATGCTCACCGCCTTTCTACTCAATGCATGCCACCACATTGGCCTTCCCCGGGTGATATAATATAGTGACATCATAATCTTTTAACAACTCTAACCACCTCCACTGCCTCAAATTTAGATCTTTCTGCTTGAATAAGTACTGGAGGCTGCGATGGTCAGTAAAAATCTCACACGGCATGCCATACAGATAATGCCTCCAAATCTTCAAAGCATGTACAATAGCTGCCAACTCCAAATCATGAACATGGTAGTTTTTCTCATGGACTTTCAACTGACGAGACGCATAGGCAATCACCCTGGCATCCTGCATCAACACTGCTCCAAGGCCAACTCGAGAAGAATCACAATACACCGTGAAAGAACTTGAACCTGATGGTAACACCAACACCGGTGCTGAAGTCAAGGTTGTCTTGAGCTTCTGAAAGCTCGCCTCGCACTCGTCTGACCATTTAAATGGGGCACCCTTTCTGAGTCAATTTAGTCATAGGGGCTGATATAGATGAAAACCCCTCCACAGCACTACGGTAATAACCAGCCAAACCCAAGAAACTCCTAACCTCCGTAGTTGTAGTGGGTCTAGGCCAGTTCTTGAATGCCTCTATTTTCTTAATAGTTGTTCATAGCCAATTATAGAATTATCACATAGCTTCATGTCAACAAAGAAAATCTCCTTTCAAACCTTCACAATACTGATAACGAGATACGCTGCTTGAAGACCTCATAATTGTATACCCGAATTAATGCGTCTCATTTAACGCCACTTCGGCGGGCACCTACCTCGTAGGTTCAAGCTCAATAATTATAGCACGAATTTGGAAAATTATGTATAGATAGTTAATTAATTTATTTATTTACTTATTATTAGTATTACTTTTATTATTAGTTATTCATTCATTATTATGATTATTATCATTATTTCATACATAAATTGTTGAATAGGCCTAACAGACATGACTCTCTATCAGTACTATAGTAAAATTTTGATTCACACGGGAGAATTCAAACACAAGAATTTCCACCACAAGGATCTCATCCTTACACAACTTCCACCGCGGCTTGTAGCCCAGTTTAAACATACCAAATCATATCAAAACGCGAGGATCTCGTCCTCAATTCTGAATCACAAGTAATATGCATATCGCCACTCAAAACCTTCCATTTTCTTCTTTTGAATATTTAATTAAAATTACAACACGTAATGATAGACACAGTTATCTCCTTAGAATTCCTCAATACAAGTATTCCCATAAGTAGATTTTTGAGTTACGAAGCTCACCCGAGAGTGGAGCATATTAGAAGAATTTTATTAGATACGCATAACCAAATTAAGTTCAGGAATTCATCACTTTATAATAATTAGAGATTGTTCTTGTAATGACACTATTTAATGTAACGACCTCATCCCTACCATATAAAATATAACAACATGCTGGGTCTCCACCTCTAGGAGTCTGACCTCCACCTTCGACATGTAAGTTGAGTTGTAACTACAATGGGGCACGTAGCCTGAGTGTTCTGATGAAATATGACTCTCCCAAGTCTAGGACAATTTCTATCACTAGCCGAAATGAAGTATCAACCTGCCCTAAGTTATCCAAAATTTTACAATCATATTTGAGTCCTTTAATGAGTTTGGGGACTCGCCCTCTGGCTATATGAACCAACTTAGGAGTATGACAGGCTAACTTATCGAACCTGATGGCATATTCTGACACCGTCATATGACCTGACACAAATGTTCAAACCTTATGCGCCACGCAAACTGGAAAGTTCGAGAAACAAACTCTTTCAATAGAATTTATGAGAACTGAGTCAAGTAGTTGATGTTGCACTGGCTGGTCGTCCACTTTGTAGGCTTGCTACAAATACCGGCGGGCCATTTCTTCTTTTACTATGCTGACTCAACACTGCTGAGCTACCCTATTTATTCATATGCTCTTCGTTATTCTTTGGGGTAACTCTTATCCTTATTGTTGCACAATGATCCCAAAGGTAAGGCTCTATTTAGATAATTCTTGGCACGAACCATATAGTCTAGAAGCTTGTCAACCACTGTACTCCCTCTGGAGCACCCCAAAATCCGCAACCGTGACTTCTACGCTGAGTAAACCTTCTGTAGATCTAAAGTTGTTTATATAACTCCTTTGGTACTGAGGTATATGGTTATTAAGGAGACAGACACACCAAAATTCTTAGCTTTATCTCTTGCAAAAATCTCAGGCCTTATACCTTTCAAGCCAAAATCGATATAACACATGACCCCACAATCTATTCCTTGACAGTGGACTTCTCCACTTGGCACGAAGTCATAGGTCACAATGCCTGATAATACACAATGTTAAACTTCACAGCTCATATAATTCAACCCCGTTGTTTCCAACTTATTCCCATGTTCCGAAATATTTCATAGCAGCGGTCAAGAAAATCATGTGGGTCCTCAAAAGATGTACCACTGAAATGGAGTGGAAATAGTTTGGTAAACTTGTCCAACCTCACTAAACGGAATAGTGCATCCTGTAACATTGGAGTTACTATAAATCCTTCCGGAATCTGAATTAGTCCAACATGTACCGACTGAGCTAGAACCTCCGCGTCTAGATCCATTTGAGACTTTACAATAGGTGTTGATGTTCGAGCTTTAGTCTGAGCTCTGCTTCTGTTTATTTCCCTAATCGTAGCTGTCATTGGGGCTCACTCTTGTCCGAATGTAGACGATTTGCGTGTTGTTGAGATTTGTGAGAGTACAAGAATAGACAAGTTCAATCATCAATGGTAGAATAAATTCGCACGATAGAGTAGAATAGAAGTGAATTTGTTCCTAACTCCATATCCTCTGAGAGATAAGTACAGACGTCTCCGTACCAATCCTTCAGACTCTACCAAGTTTGTTCGTGAATTGTGAGACCTAAGCAACCTAGTGCTCTGATACCAACTTGTCACGACCCAAATTCCCAACCATAGTGATCGTGATGGTGCCTAACACCATACTTGCTAGGCAAGCCAATGTTAGAAGTCGATTAACTAATTTTCCTTAATTAATTACTTCAACATAAATAATCTAATTTTAAATGAATTTAATCAAATTAATTCCCAACAACCATAGAATAAAATAAATAACAATGACCAATTAAAAGAAACAAACCACAAACTAATTATAATAAAAACTCTAAGGCTACCCCGAGGTCTGGTGTCACAATCCACGAACTACTAAAGAATACTACAAATAATGGCCGAAAGAAATACTGTAACTGTTCTGAATAAAATAAAACAGTGTATGTAGATATAGGAGAAGACTCTCGGATATTTGCGAACGCCGGCAGATGTACCTCGTGTCTCCAAACGAACCGAGTAGTCGTCCTTAAATCCTTTACTGCTGGATAGAACCTGGATCTATGAAAAAGAGCACAGAGTGTAGTATCGGTACAACCGATCCCATGTACTGAGTAAGTGCCGAGCCTAACCTCGGCGAAGTAGCGACGAGGCTAAGTCAGGCTTCAACATTATAATCTTTAACAACAATAAATAATGAGCAAGAAGAAATCTAAACAAATAGATAATTAAGTGTTGCAACCAAATAAAATAAAATAACTCAACTATAACCAATTCTAAAATATCTCTTCAGAGTTCCAAACTTTAACTTTAAATAAAAATAGTACTAAAATATTTAAAGAGTAGTAAAATAGACATTTTAGTTTTTCAAAACTTTGATTCTCTTTTTCTTGAAAAATCAGTAAAATATAAGTATAAATATCCTCCCTTATCACTCCTTGTTGTAGCGTGCAACCCGCTCCCACCTGTCCTCCCATGCTCCTCCCTAAAATATCTCCCCTATTACTCCTGTTGCGGCGTGCAACCCGATCCAACCTATCCTCCGTTATCACTCCTTGTTGCAGCGTGCAACCCGCTCCCACCAGACATATCATATCAGTTTATTCAAAATTTCACAAATCAGGACCAGCCTTTCACAATACTTTTGTTTCAACAATTATAAATAATAAACTGCATTTTTCTCATTACTTCATCAATAACCTCTCAACCATGAAACCAATAAGAATATCAAAATATGTGCATTGATTCCATAAAATAATACCAAACCTCTCAACCATATTTATATCACGAGGAAACTAGTTCAACCAACCAATACTCTTTCCAAATAGTCACAACAATAACTAACAACAGTTCAACAAGGCCAAATAGTCATAGAAACAATAATGAACATGTAACAGTTAAGACAATAATCAAATAAGTGGGGAACGGGAAAGGGGATCATATTTTAGCAAACAGTTTGGGTGGTGCATAGATACTCGTCACCACACCTATACATCACGCCCATGCAATTCACGTAACAAACAAGTGGGGAGACCTATTCCCTCAAGCTAAAGTTAGACCAAACACTTACCTCAATTCCGCATGCCACTCACTGCTCAATTATTGCTTTTTCCATTTGAATTCACCTCTAACTTTCTCGAATCTAATCAAAATTAACTTAGTATCATTAACTGATGCTAAAGGAACTAACTTTATTGAAAAATATAATTTTTCCTAAGTTTTCTATAAAAAAAAGTAAAAACCCGACCCAGGCCCCCTTGGTCTTAACCACGAACCCAAATATGCTATTAATTTTCAAATCCGAGCTTGATTTGATTTAAAAATTCAATTTTTACAAAACTCCCTAATTCTACCCAAATCCTAGATTTTTACCATGAAAATCCTTTGTTTTTGCTTTAAAAGTGATGCAAAATAATAAGAAATTGAAAGAACAAAGTTTGGAATTGATTACCTATGAACTGGGATGAAGATTGTTGAAGAAAATTCGTTTTTAGTGATGGAACCTCGAAAAATTGGAGAAGAAAGGGTTCTGCCCGTTTTAACAGGTTTTTGTATTAGCTGGGCTGGGCAACTGTGCGATCACGGTTAATTAAATGCGATCACATAGGGTAAGGGGAAACTGGGTTGTGCGATCGCGGGGGTGGGGGTGCGTTCGCACAGGGTAGGGGGCTGGGGGCAGTGCGATCGCGGGGTTTACTGTGCGATCGCATAGCACATTCCAGGTGGTGCAGTGCGATCGCACATCTGCTCCTGCGGTCGCACAATGCAAGTTTTTGGGTTCCTGAAGACTACACTATGCGATCGCACAATACAAAATCCTGGACACCAGATATTGAAAAACCAGCAGTTATTTTCAAGTGTGAAACACCCCGTGGCCTATCCGAAACTCACCCGAGCCCTCGGGGCTCCAAACAAATCATGCATGCAAGTCTAAAAACATCATACAAACTTGCTCGTGCGATAAAATCATGAAAATAACATGTAAATCTATGAATTAAACCTCAAAACTCATCATTTTCATCAAAAACTCTTAAAGTTCATAATTTCTCAACCGGATGTACGAATCGCGTCAAACGAACTCCGTTTTCCACCAAATTTCACAGTTAGGCTTTTATTATCATAACGAATATGTATCGGTCTCCGAAACCAAAATACGCACCTGATACCAATGATTTTAAACATTATTTCTTTTCTTTAATTCATAAACATTTCAGCAAAATAATTTCTTTCAGAAATTGATTTCTAAGGCTTGGGACCTCAGAATTCATTTTCGGGCATACGTCCGAGTCCCATATTTTATTACGGACCTCCCGGGATCGTCAGAACACGGATCCGGGTCCGTTTACTCAAAATGTTTACCAAAGTCAACTTTTATCAAATTTAAATTCTAATAATTACTATTTCTCATATTTTCACATAAAAGCTTTCCGGTTTCACGCCCAGACTTAGCACGCAAATCGAGGTATTTCATTTTAGTCTTTTAATGGTTATTTTGCATGGAACAGAGTCTAATTTTATAAAATGACCCCTTGGGTCATCACAGAATCACACTTTGCTTCGATGACCTCTTCTCCCAAGCCTTTAGCTAATTTGAGACCTGCAATCATAGCCTCATATTCGGACTCATTATTAGTCAATTTTGTAGTTTTGATAGATATTCTAACTACATTACCTGTTGGTGGTTTTAGTATGATGCCTAGTCCGGACCCTTTTGCGTTCAAAGCGTCTTCCGTAAAGAGGGTCCAGATTCCCGAGGAAGATTATACTAATAGTTCTCTTTCAACCTGGGGTACGAGGGCCGTCGTGAAGTTAACCATGAAGTTCGCCAAGATTTGAGACTTGATGGCCGTTCGGGGTCGATATTCAATATCGTACCCGCTGATTTCTACGGCCCATTTGGCCAATCGGACCGAAAGTTTGGGCTTATGCAAAATATTTCGAAGCGGATAAGTTGTTGCAACACATATGGGATGACACCGATAGTATGGTTTTAGTTTCCTATAGGCGCTTATCAAAACGAGCGCCAACTTTTCTAGGTGGGATACCTGGTTTCGGCCTCGCCTAAGGTCCGACTAACATAATAGATAGGGAATTGCGTACCTTTCTCTTCTCGGACCAAGACTCCACTTACCGCTATCTTCGGTACCGCTAAATAAAGGAAAAGCTACTTGTTCGCTTTTAGCGTGTGAAGCAGTGGTGGGCTCGATAAGTACCGCTTTAGCTCCTCCAAGGTTGGTTGGCGTTCCGGAGTCGACGTGAAGTTATTCTTTATTTTTAGTAAGGAGACGTGTCACGCCCCCTTTTTCTCGGGAAATCGGGTTCGACATTTATGAGACAACTCCCTTCCTTTTGGGATGGGATATGAGGTTTGAAGAGTCGCCACCTAGCAGATTAAGGTGCGTTAGGGCACCTAGAGTAACTAACTCATGAATCTAGTTTGCATTACCAGGTATCGGGTAAGGGGTCGAAATTACCTTGAGGGGAAGGTATTAGGCTGAGGTCCACAACGGTGGATCCCGACCGAACTTAATTAAGCGAATTAGTCTTAAAGGAAAATAAAGCAATTTGGAAAACTATACATTACTTTAAGCATGATTAAATGGGTCCTATATTTTTTAGCCTATAGGATCATTTCCATGCAATACTTGGTAACTTTCCCCAAGTTGGGGTGCTACACATAGTATTAGCGCACGGGTCATCATCTCCTTTACTATCTAATTACTATCTTTCAGTTATTACCTAAGCGTTCTAATAGCTTCTAACTCGTGCCTTATGTGTGCACTACCCATCCCTTACCTATGGTCTTGGAGGTGTTTAAGACCTCTATTTAAGGTAGTTCTAGACTGACCTACGTTGCTCAAAATGAGAAAAATCTAGGCGACAAACAAAATTCAAGGACTATCATATAAGGAGAAAATAAAGGCTCATGTTAACCTCCATAAGTAAACAACAAATGCACGCAGTTCAATCAACAAATTCCATTAATTTAGGATCCTATAGGCAGGATATCTAGATGGGCATAAACAGAATGTAAGAAAGCAGTTTATTAAAACGAGCATCGGGACCTACTGACTTGCCTACTGATTTGATTAAGTGTTGAATCTGGGTATTCACAGGCAGCAAGAACGTCATAGTTTTTTGGCCCAGAGTTCTTAATAACCCTAAAGGTTTGCCTAAGTGGTCACCAAAACGGATTAACAAAAATTGTATAGGCAAGATATCTACAGGTTGATTAAAGACCTATGACATGATTTTTGAGCGGATTACTGATTTTAACTCATGAAAACAAATTTTATCTCTTTAGACGCTATATGCATGCTTCTAATTTGCAGAATTAATTAACTTCTATAGACATGCTTTCTAGGTCTTGAAACTTATTACAAGCATGATTTCTAAATTTACCAACTGGTTTTACTCTATAAGCATGATTTCCACTAGTTTAAACCTTATAGCCATGATTTCTAGGTGTTGAAATTGATTACAAGCATGATTTCGACTAGTTTAAACCCTATAGACATGATTTCTAGGTGTTGAAACTGATTTTATATCTCCTATAAGCATGGAATCTATGTGGGCAGAAACTTTAAACAAGTTGCCAGGCAAATTTATTAATTTACACAAATAAGATCCTATACGCATGATCACTAATGCACATTGAGATTGGAAATATGTGTAGATCCTATGAGAATGGATTCTAATGCAGAATTGACAGAAAACCTATAGGCAGTGTCTCTATTATGCCGAAAAATGGAAAATTCAGAGTCACAAACAATTAGAGAACACCCTATAAGCAGGATCTCTAGACAAGCAGTAACATTCATGTAATAACACAATAACCTAGAGGCAAGATTTCTACCCGAGTTTAAACAAAGATATATAACCCCCCCAGCTTTTACTAATAACCCTAGATCTGTTTATTACAGAGATTTACATTATTACAACACAATAATGAATAATTTACATAGCAAAAATCATTACACTATAGGGAGCCTTCATAGGCGCAATATAACTTGAGAACCAGGCCTTCAAGCAAAGCAAATATGAGCACAATGGTCCATCCATGATACACAAAACTATGGTGTGTCAAAGTTTCCAAGGGCCTTAGGGACCACGGGCAATGCTCACACTAGAACTTTACTTAGGGAGACAACAGTTTGTAAAAGATTGGAAGACTAGCCCCAGTGTGTCAAAGTTCGGATGAGCCTCAAGGACCCTAGGCAGTGCTCACACTGGGGGGGTGGTAGGAACCTAGGTGACTAAGAGTTGAAGTTTGAAAAATAGTACATAGGGGGTAAGGGAGACAGTTTGGAAAATGGTTTAACAAACAGATTCAGACTACATGGTGCAACCAGAGCAAACAAAATCCAATTTTAGCACCTGGTTCAAGCAAATTAGTGTTTATTCAAACTAGATACTCAGACCAATACTTTAAGTAGTCACAGAAGCAAGGATACTTGAATTAACAGATAGAACTGACAACACATGCTTGCAATATCTAAACATGTTCAGAACATGGAACATACAACTTAATCAAACAAGGTTTCACATTACTTAAGATGACTTAGTTTAGCAATTAGCTCTAAGTGGGATCATATAGACATGTATTAAACAGAAACATGCTGAAGTTTGAAATAACTAACCAAACAAACACATAGAGCAGGACAGGGTAGCAGGAACTAAAACATACTAGTTTAGAAAGACGTAAACAGTAATCATAGATGAGACAGAAGCATGCTAAGGTTGAAATAAAATAACCACATAAGCACATAGAACAAAATAGGATAACATGAGTTAACACATACCAGTTCGGAAGAAAGTAAATAGGAATGTAATGGCAGTTTGAATCCAGAGAGTTTAGCCTTGGCTTCCAGCCGGCTAAACAATGCAGAATTCAAAGTAGCAGCACAAAGAGATAACTTAAGTTCTTTGAGGAAAAACAAAGAGCTTTTTAAGTTGTAAAGTGAAGAAATTGTAAGAGTGTGTACGTGTGAGTGTCAGTCTGTAAGCGTAGGTAAGTGTCTTTGAAATCAGAATAATGAAAGGCTTTTATAGCATACAATAGAGTAAAATCAAATAAGGTATGAAACTAATTACACACAAATAAGGTATGAAAAATCAATTAATCAACCAATTAGGGTTAACACAAATTAATTAATTGGACAGAATCACGGAAGTATCACTTAAATTAAGGGGAATCTCATGCGGAATAAATCAGCAGACAAGATTGATGCATAAATAAGGTAAGTAGTAAGTCCAGAGATCAATCAAAAGTCGACAGAGCACAAAAATCAGGCCAGCAAGGGAAATAAGGAAAGGATCTCCTATTACTAATCACACTTAATGAAAGAATAAGTAAAAAAACCAGAAAGAAATATCGGTGTTAAAGGAAAGCACAATTTTAAACCCTAATTCGGCAAGTAAATTAATTAATCACTTTAATTGACAGGGCTAAGATAAACGGACAAGAACAGTGAAATAAATAGTCGATTTAACTGAAACCATAAGGCATAATGACATAGAGATGAAACTCAAGTAAAAATCTGTCAAAACAGTAAGGAAGAAAATCAGAGTTAAACGTTTAAACATTCTAAACATTTTTCCCTAACTTTTAGGAAAAAATGAAATCGGTTGACAATAATAGTAAAACAGAAAAATCTTAAAGGAAAAATACCAAACAAACTCAAAACACTTCAGATCTAAAGAGATCTAACGGATTCAACCAGAAATAACTAGGTCTATATAAAAGAAATGAACAGAGGTGAAAAATCTGGTTTGAACCAGAGAGTTGAAGCCATAAAAACACGAAGGTGATAGTACTCACAGACATAGGGGTGAATATAGACGGACCAATCGAGAAGATGAGGTACTTTGAACCAAATCTGGTTCGAATCCCTTGAGATTCCATCAAGTAATACAAAAATCATAACACCAGTAGAGATGTGAGGCCGGATAAAACCTGAAATTGAAGAAAGAACCCATGAATTGAGAGGGGTAACAGTGATGGCGGGCTAGGGTTAGAAAGGGGGTGAGAGAGAAGAGAGAAGAGAGGGGTGGAAAGGCGGCGGATTGGAAAAAATGGGGTAGGGTTTAGGGGGTTTGGTAATTAAAAAAGGAAAGATTATCCTAGACCATTGATCTTCTGAGATCAACGGCCAGGATCGAATCTGGGTTGGGAGGGTTATTGGATCAGGGTATTGGGTTAATAATTGGGTTGGGTAATTGGGTTAGGCATTTTAGGTGTTGGACTGGGTAATCAGGTCCGAAAAATTAATTGAAAGGGGCTATACTTTAAATACCCATTTAATTTAATAAAATAATTTATAAAATAGTTAATAAATGATGAAAAATGTTATTTATGCATGAAAATGGTTTAAAATAATTACTTAATATTATAAAAATATAAAAAGTCATTTTCGTGTAAAATAAAGTAATTATGCACACATGGGCTATTATTGCAACGTATTGCAATTATAACCTAAAGATATAAATATAACTATTCATAAAAATAATTAAGGCTTAGTATACATATAAATGATAAAATTAAGCAATAAAATTATTATAAAAATATTTGTGATGCAATTAGTAATTATTAAGATAATAAAATGATGGAATAAATTAATTAAACTTCTTTTAAACTACAGAAAATTATGAATAAATATTAACTGATGCTCATGCATTATTTTGAAAATAATATAGAAAAAATTGGGTATCAACAGTTGCCCCTCTTTACCCGGTAAGGATGAAAGAGTTGTCCGGTAAAGATATGATGGTTAATTTTGACCGAATAGAGTGATCAAAGAGATATAGGCCGCACTCCGGTTCTCGAGCTGCCTACATATCCCTTTTTTACAGGAATCAGGCCATGTGTAGTTCTAGATCCAACGGCGAAATAGACCGATGGAGTTTTTGCAAGGGAAAGGTTCCGAATAGGTGAAACGGTTATGGCGGGCGGTCAGGTTTGAAATATTCCGAAGGAACTGGAGCATGATTGCTCCTGTTGGGATAACAGTTACTCACTAGGTCACCTGCTAGTCAAAAGATGTACTAAAAGCATTTACGTATAACTTTGCGTAAATTATACATGATGCAAATTCCCTTCAGACCATGAAAATTGTCTTTGGGCGGTTGAGGATGACGTCCTTAGACCATGATGTCCCGGGCCATGAGTTGTGTGGTAAGGGATTCACAGGCCATGAAATGATGTTCTCGGGTCATGGAAATGGTGCCCCCGAATCATGATGCCTTTGAATAATGATGTGCAAGTTTGAGAGATCCTCAGGCCATGGCATGATGTCTTCTGGCTATGAGGATGGTGCCTTCAGACTATGACGCCTTCAGACAAGTTGGCTATATTTGCCCATGAGGTGAAAAGATATGATGCTAGAAGCAACAAGACAAGGCTTAGTCTTGTATGAAGTTGAGGGCATAGCTTAGCCCGAGAGAAGAGAACAGTGCAAGAGAGACAATGCTTAGTCTCGTGCGGAATTCGGGATAGTGCTTAGTCCCATGAAAATAGAAGGCAATGCTTAGCCTTATGCGAATGAGAGTCAGGGCTTAGCCTCATGCAAGGTTCGAGACAGTGCTTAGTCTCATGCAAATAGAAGGCAATGCTTAGCCTTATGCAAGTGTAGAGGCAGGGCTTAGATCCATGCAAGGTGGAGACAGAGCTTAGTCTCATGCAAGATTCGGGACAAGGCTTAGTCCCATGCAAGGCGTAGGCAATGCTCAACCTTACACAAATGGGAGGCACGGCTTAGCCTCATGCAGGGTAGAGACAGAGCTTAGTCCCATGCAAAGAGAAGGAAATGCTTAACCTTATGCAAATGGGAGGCAGGTCTTAGCCTCATGCAAGGTCGAGACAAGGCGTAGTCTCATGCAAAGAGAAGGCAATGTTTAGCCTTATGCAAATTGGAGGCAGGGATTAGCCTCATGCAAGGTCGAGATAAGGCTTAGTCTCATGCAAAGAGAAGGCAGTGCTTAGCCTTATTCAAAGTTTGGGACAATGCTTAGTCCCATGCAGCGAGAAGAGTAAGAGTGAGGTATTCTTAGCTGGCGATGTGTTTCATGCATAGTGATTGTGTTGTTGCGACAATGTTTATCATGATGATATAGTCCTGCATTCAAAGAAAATTATATGAGTTTTGAGGGGAAGGTTGGTTCGCGCATGTGCTTGTTTGATTTTCTTCGCTCTGTCTGAAGATCCTGTTCAAGCTATTAGGGTAGCATTTGCTAAAGCAGAGTTTATTTCAAAGCCTTCATGCATAACTTTCAAAGACATAGTAATATATAGTTTAGAAATTAGTTAGATGAACAAGTAACTGTGACACAATCAGAGACATTACGACTTCCTCTGCTGTAGAATTTTGAGGGTCCTCCTCAAAATTCTGCCCCAGTTAACTAAATGACCTTTCTGACTGCTCTATATGCTGCGGTTGGCTGAACTTGCTTCGGAATTTTTTGGGTCCTCCTCAAAATTCTGCCCCAGTTTCTGATTGTGGGGGAAATAGAAATTTTTTATTGAATTGTGACCAAAACCACAAGGCTTCCTACGTATCCCCTCTTAAACGGAAATTAGGTCGAGTGTAGTTCAATTTACATTATGTAGAGGAACAGAAAAATGATTTACACATAATATCTTTTGACTGCGTCTGAGTTGATTGGCTTTGGCAAAATTTCCCGTCCATCTATGCGAGTATGAGTTCTCCTCCTGCCAGCACTCTGTGAACCATGTAAGGACCTTGCCAATTGGAAGAGAATTTCCCTTTGGCTTCATCTTGATACAGGAAGATCTTTTTCAGCACCAGCTGCCCCGGTGTGAACTGTCTTGGCTTGACTCTTTTGTTGAAGGCTCTCCTGTTCTGATAAGTTGACCGTGACATACCACATTCATTATATTTCTGTATATGAGGGCTAGTTTCTCATAGCGGCTCCTTATCCATTCTGCATCACCGAGCTCAGCTTCTTGTATGATTCTCAAAGAAGGAATTTCCACTTTGGCGGGAATGACGACTTCAGTACCATAAACCAGCAAATAGGGGGTTTCCCCGGTTGATGTGCGGGCTATGGTACGGTATCCCAATAAGGCGAATGGTAGCTTCTCGTGCCATTGCTTGTGATTTTTCCACCATTTTCCTTAGTATTTTCTTGATGTTTTTGTTGGTAGCTTCCACGACAACATTCATTTGAGGCCTATATGCTGTGGAATTATTGTGCTTGATTTTGAAAGTCTCACACAGGGATTTCATCAGATCACTGTTGAGATTGGAGGCATTGTCAGTGAAGGTGGAATCTAGAACCCTGAACCGACAAATAATTCGGTCGCGGACAAAATCTGCAACGACCTTCTTGGTCACAGTTTTGTAAGATGCAGCTTCAACCCATTTAGTGAAGTAGTCGATGGCCACCAAAATGAACCAGTGCCCATTTGAGGCAGTGGGCTCGATTGGACCAATGACGTCCATTCCCCAGGCAGAAAATGGCCAAGGTGAGCTTGTTACATTAAGCTCGTTTGGCGGTACTTTTATCATGTCTTCATGTATCTGACATTGGTAGCATTTTTTAACATACCGAATGCAGTCTGTTTCCATGGTCATCCAAAAGTAATCGGCCCTGAGTATATTCTTGGCCAAGAAAAAGCTATTCATGTGTGTGCCGCAGGTTCCGGCATGTTTCTCCTCGAACAATTTAGAAGCTTCCTTTGCGTCAACACACCTTAGAAATCCCAGATCAGGAGTTCTTCTATATAGGGTTCCTCCACTCTGGAAGAAATGATTGGACGACCTCCGAAGCGTGCGCTTCTGAGTATGGTTTGCATGCTCCGGGTATTCTCCTTTTGCCAAGTACTCTTTGATGTCGTGGAACCAGGGTTTTTCATCTGTTTCTTCTTCAACATGAGCGCAATATGCCGGCTGTTTATGGATCCTTACTGGAATGGGATCAATGAAGTTCTTGTTTGGATGTTGTATCATTGATGACAAAGTGGCCAATGCGTCAGCAAACTCATTTTGAATTCTGGGGACATGCCGGAATTCTATCTTTGTGAACCTCTTGTTCATTTCTTGTACATGATGCAGATATGGTAGTATCTTGGAATTCTTGGTAGTCCACTCTCCTTGTATCTGGTGCACAAGCAGATCTGAATCCCCGATTACCAACAATTCCTGAATGTTCATATCGACAACTAGGTTGAGCCCTAATATGCAAGTTTCATATTCCGCCATATTGTTAGTGCAGGGGAATCTGAGTTTTGCAGACACCGGGTAATGTTGACCAATTTTTGATACCAAAACAGCTCCGATACCTACTCCTTTGAAGTTTTTCGCCTCGTCGAAAAACATTCTCCAATCATCGTAGGCTTCATCAATGTCTTCTCCTACGAATGATACCTCTTAATCAGGAAAATACGTTCTCAGGGGTTTGCATTCTCCTCCCACAGGATTTTCAGCAAGATGGTCTGCCAATTCTTGTCCCTTTCTGAGTTACATAGATGATGTCGAACTCGCTCAACAGGATTTGCCACTTGGACAGCTTCCCAGTGGGCATGGGTTTATGAAAGATGTATTTCAAGGGATTCATTCTTGATATGAGATATGTCGTATAAGCACAGAAGTAGTGCCTTAGCTTCTGAGCTATCAAGGTTAGAGCGCAACAAGTGCGTTCTAGCAGAGAATACTGTGCTTCATAAGGAGTGAACTTTTTACTCAAGTAATATATGGCATGTTCCTTTCTCCCTGTCTCGTCATGCTGTCCTAGAACGCAACCGAAAGCTCCATCTAGCACTGCAAGGTAGAGTAGCAGTAGTCTACCCGGCTCCGGCGGGACTAAGACTGGTGGTGTGGACAAGTATTCCTTGATTTTTTCAAAAGACTTTTGAAAATCCTCAGTCCAACTGGTTGCAGCGTCCTTCTTTAGCATTCTGAAAATCGGTTCACATATTACGGTGGATTGTGTTATGAAGCAACTGATATAGTTGAGGCGTCCTAGGAAACTCATCACATCTTTCTTGATTTTTGGTGGTGGTAATTCTTGGATGGCTTTTACCTTTGATGGATCCAATTCTATTCCCCGGTGACTGATGATGAATCCCAACAACTCTCCAGCAGGAACCCTGAATGCACACTTTGCGAGATTTAGTTTCTTATACTTCCGCAATCGGTCAAAGAATTTCCTTAAGTCTGCTATGTGATCTGCGGCCTTCTTGGATTTAATGATGACATCATCCACATATAACTCTATCTCTTTATGTATCATGTCATGAAAAATAGTTGTCATGACCCTCATGTAGGTGGCGCCAACATTCTTTAGGCCGAATGTCATCATTTTGTAGCAGTACACTCCACATGGTGTAATGAAGGCTGTTTTCTTGGCGTTTTCCTCGTCCATCCAGATCTGATGATAACCTGCAAAGTAATATACAAAGGACTAGAGTTCATGCTTAGCACAATCGTCGATTAGAATGTGTATATTCGGTAATGGGAAATCGTCCTTTGGGCTTTCTCGATTGAGATCCCGGCAATTAACACAAACTCTGACTTTCCCATCCTTCTTCGGAGTAGGAAAAATGTTGGCTAACCAGGTTGGATATTCAACTACCCTGAGGACCTTAGCTTTGATCTATTTGGTAACCTCATCTTTGATCTTCAAGCTCATGTATGGCTTGAATTTCCTGAGTTTCTGCTTTACCGGCGGACATATTGGGTTCGTGGGAAACTTGTGGGACACTATGAATGTGCTTAATCCGGTCATATCATCGTATGACCATGCAAATATATCCTCATATTCTTTCAGGAACCGAGTGTATTCCTCTTTCTTTGACGGCGACAAATGGATGCTTATGTGGGTTTCCTTGACGGTTTCAGAATCTCCCAAGTTGACTATCTCCGTTTCTTCTAGGTTGGACTTGGGCTTGTTCTCAAAATTCTCTACTTCTTTGAAAATATCCTAAGGTATTACATCCTCTTCTTCTAAATCACTATCATTTTGTTGCGTTGTCTCATTGCATGTCACATTTGTCAGTTCATCAAGATAGGAAATAGTAATGCTGTAGGGATAAAAACATGAGGAAAAAGTAGTAATAATAAAATATCGAGCCATTTAAAGCATCAAACAAAATGATTTGCAATAATTCAAATAACGTTTTGGGAACATTGGATATATTATTTAAAACAAAAATGCAAAAGTGGAAATCATTTTTTTCAGAAAAAAGTAAACAATGTTATTCAACCTTGCTACCCCGGGACTCGTCAGGCCCTTTATGGTCTAACAGTCCAGTTGTTGAGGAATGCTCCTCTCTCCACATCTTGGATAGTAGGGCCTTCCTCCTCGACGATCACACACCATATCATCATCTTCCAAGAACAGATTCCTCAATGATGCCAATGCTTCTTCTTCCTCTGATCCCCTTATGATATTGGCCTGGTGGATGGTCTGACTTAAGTGCGACACGGGTTTCTCAAAAGGGTAGTATGAACCACGCCACGGTGGTGACCAATCGTCGTATTCTTGCCAGGTGTACTGATACCCCAGCCCAAAGATGGTACTATGGCGCTTCAGCTGTATTGGCTTGGAGATACCCTGAAGATTTTTACCAAGCCCCTTGTCGGGCTGGTAACCTTTCCATGTCAGCATGCTTTCTATATTGCTACTCCACCACTTATCCTTCTCGATCGCGTTAACACACTCGATACGATGGTAGGTTCCCCACCTAACTTCCTTCTATTTTCGACCACGGGAACAGTATGACTGGTGTAAATAGGGTTGCTCCCATCTCCATGGATGATTACTTCTTGATGGTTCCACTCGAATTTCACAGCCTGGTGCAAAGTAGATGCTACAACCCCATCGACATGTATCCAAGGTCGTCCCAACAACAGATTGTAGGAGGCGGATATGTCCATCACATGAAACTCAACGTCAAACCAGGTAGGAGGCGGATGTGTCTCATAATTTTGCAGCAATGACATGATGGATATTTGGGCGGGGGTCTTGTTCAAATGATCAACGACGGAGTATTCCCTTACTTGTACCTTCCTCCAAAGGTCATCTTGACCGGTCTCAATAATGGGCGGTTTGCTGGAAGATTGCTTGCTAGTTTCTCCCAAATGTTCAGGTGTATAAATCTTTCTTGTTCTGGTCATTCCTTGTGCAGCGCCGGATTCTTCCATTTTCGCTTTTCCCTTTCTTTTAGATTCAACTACATAATCCCAAGGTACAACATTGGAAGTGAAGGGCGGCATGGATGCCACCATTACAGTGAAATGTGTGGCCATCTCCACCTCAAATGGAGTGGGTATTGCTGCAAGTGGTGTTACTTCTACTTCAAAAGGAACCGATGCGTCTACCTCGACTTCAACCGGCGGATGTACCTGCATTATAATGGTGTTGAGTGTGACTACAAGCTTCTTAGGATCATCACCTTCTCGAATAAGCCCGATTGATCCCTCGGGATCCCACTCTTCATCAGTTTCTATCATATTGACCCCTTCACCCATGTGACCTGGGAGGGGATTGTTGCGGACATTGGGTGCAACTTCCTTCGCCTGTATGACCTTATTATCAATCAATGTCTAGATCTTGTCTTTCAATGTGCGGCACTCGTCAATAGTGTGTCCCTTCATACCGGAATGGTATGCACATGTTTTGTTTGGGTTGACCCATTGAGACGAATTCTCCATTGCCACAACGGGAATAGGGGTGACATAACTAGCATCCTTCAATCTTTCGTACAACTGGTCGATGGGTTCAGCAATGGCAGTGTACTCCCTGGGTGGTTTGTGGTCAAAATTGGGCCTGGGTTTTTGGTAATTTGGATGAGTTGGAGGTGACTGATAAAAGGATGGCTGGGTATTATAGGTATAGTAGGCAGTAGCAGGTTGGGAATATCTGTGATGACCCAAAAGGTCATCCTGTGTATATTTGGCTAAATCTGTGTTTCGAGGCCTCGAAAGCCTTCATTAATCTCACCTCGATATGCGTGCGCAGCCCGGGCGTATTGCTGGGAAGCTTTTATGTGAAACTTGATGAAAATGGAATTTTATAATAACTAATGGAATAGAGTTGACTTTGGTCAACATTTTTGGTAAACGGACACGGACCCGTGATTTGACGGTTCCGGAGGGTCCGTAGAAAAAAATGGGACTCGGGCTTATGCCCGAAATCAAATTCCGAGGTCCCAAGCCAGAGAAATGAATTTTTAAAGAAAATTATTTTCTGAAAATAATAAAGGTTCTTGAAAATGAATATTGATGTGAAAACCGTGTTACCGGGCCCGTATTATGGTCCCGAAGCCCGAAACAGGTTTAATATATGTTATGTGACTTATCTGTAAGATTTGGTGTAATACGGACTTGAAATGACGTGATTCGGATCAAAATTGGAATAATTAAGCCTTATGAAATTTTAAGAAAATTCTATGAGTTTTGGGGTTAATCCATTGATTTTGATGACATTTTGGTGATTTAAAAGCTTTAATAAGTCCATAGGATGATTTGGGAGTTGTGTGTGTTTTTGGTTTTGAGACCCGAGGGCTCGGGTGAGTTTCGGATAGCTAACGGGGTGTATAAAGCAGAAAAAATCTGGTGTTTTGGTTGATTTTCTGGTGTCTAGTAGCTTAGTCTATGCGATCGCATAGGCTGAGCTGCGATCACATAGAGTTGAGAGTGGGGGAGGGGTTTGATGTCCTCTGCGATCGCATGGATGGGTCCGCGATCGCAGTGTAGGGAGCCCAGATGTTCTGCGATTGCAGTGTAGGGAGCCCAGATGTTCTGCGATCGCATTCCTTTCTTCGCGATCGCGTAGTGTACCAGGGGAACTGGGTGGGGGCGAGGTGGTTCTTCTCTGCGGTCACGCCTTTTCCTTCGCGATCGCAGTGGTCTGGTGAGTTGACCTTCCGCGATCGCGGCCTTCCGTCTGCGGTCGCATAGTAGAGATTCCTATAGCTCTGCGATCGCAGCCCTTCTTCCGCGATCGCAGAGAACAAAATCGCCCAGCTATATCTTTAATAAAAAACAGAACACTCCATACGGGATTTTGATATTTTCAGCCTTCTCCTCCTTCTCCAACCTCCATTGAAGACCTCCAATCCAATTCTTCCTCCACAGCTCCATAGGTAAGTGTTCTTAACATCATTTTCTCTTACTTTCATCAACTAATCACTAGAATCTAGGCCTAAAATCTTAAAATCAAAGTAGAAATTAGGGGTTTTGGGTAGAGTTAGGTTTCTGGGAAATTTGGGTAATTCAACCTCGATTTTGAGGTTGGATTTCAAAACAAATTATATATTCCAACTCGTGGGGGTATGGGTGATCGGGTTTTGGTCCGAGCCTCGTGTTTGGACCAAGCGGGCCCGGGGTCGAATTTTGATATTTTTGGAAGAATGCTTGGAAATGGGTAATTAGGCTATAAAATTGATTTATTGAGTCATTATTGATATACTTTAGTTAATTATGTCTAGATAATACCATTCCAGAGTTGAATTCTAAAGGAAAGGCGGTGTTAGAGGGTTGATTGCTATATTTTGGACCCGAAGTAAGTGTTTGGCCTAACCTTAGCTTGAGGGAATAGGTATAGAGTCTTATTTTCTATGTGTAATTCATGTCCAACGTATAGGTGAGGTGACGGGTTCCTATATGTTGTGGTCAATCATGCACGTAGGTCAAACGTGATGAATCATACTGTATTCTTAATATTCTCTGTACTGTGAGTAATTGGTGATTTATACGTGATACCTTGATGTGGTTTTATGACATGGGGAGTTATTGTGTTATTTGTTTCGGTTGAGGCTTTTACTATTGAAATTGTGTTTCTGGTGCGAGGTTGGTTATAGCTGAGTCCCTTGCCGGGACGATAGAATTTTATTGAGTATTTCCATACACTTGAGATTTCTTATTGTTGATCTTCACATTATATTGCTGCTTTTATATTATTTATCGCACGAGGGGACATGCCGTGTTGACAGTTATTGTTTATCGCACGAGGGGACATGTCGTACTGATTGTTTATTATTTGTCACACGAGGGGACATGCCGTGTTGACTGTTATTATTTATCGCATGAGGGGACATGTCGTGCTGATTGTTTATTAATTGTCACACGAGGGGACATGTCGTGTTGACCGTTATTATTATCGCACGAGGGGACATGCCATGCCGAGTGATTTGTAAGGTGATGCACGAGGGGGCATGTCGTGCCTTGTGTTATTCATTATCTGTTCTGAGGCGTTAAATTCCTGCTTTTACTGTTACATTTCAGTTGTTACCCTGTTCCACTATGCTAGTATTTGTTGCCCCTCCTATTCTCAGCATGTTTCTCCCCGTATCTGTTTATACTGTTTATTTTCGTCGATATTTTCTTGTTATTATATAGAATTGCACAGGTATGTATATTGTTGTCGGTCCTAGCCTCGTCACTACTTCGCCGAGGTTAGGCTCGGCACTTACTCAGTACATGGGGTCGGTTGTACTGATGCTACACCTGCACTTCTTTATGTTGTGCAGACTACGCAGCCGGACCCGGTGGTCACTGACGGTCTGAGCATTTCATCAGTTCATACATGAGACATCGAGGTAGACCCGAAGACGTTCGTGGGCCTTGGCGTCACCTTCTACCCTTCACTTTTAGGTTTGTCTCATCTTATAGTTCAAAGACAGTCATATGTACTTATTTCAGACCTTTGTATTTAGTGATCTCTTAGACAGTTCGTGAGTATGTGACACCAGTTCTGGAATTTGCATAGGGTTTTATTTCTAAGTTGCTGTATTATTTTTGGTAATTTGTTAACTTTCATATTGTTGACCATCGATACCTTAGTTATCGTGTTCGTTTTAGCTGTTAATGAGTCTTATTTAGTTCAAATGTTGGCTTGTCTACCGGGTTCAACGTTAGACGCAGTCATGGCCCGAAGGTGGGATTTCGGGTCGTGACAAGTTGGTATCAGAGCACTAGGTTTCTTAGGTCTCACAACTCACGGACAAACTTGGTAGAGTCTGAGGGATCGGTACGGAGACGTCTGTACTTATCCCTCAGAGGCTGCAAAGTTAGGAATGACTTCACATCTTTCATTCTCTGTCGTCCCATTTGACTTCTAAATACTAATTGAGTCTCTATTCTACTCTCTCGCAGATGGTGAGAACGCGTGCTTCTTCATCGACCGATCAACAGCCCAACCCTCCTATTGCAGCTCTTACGAGGGGTCGAGGCCGTGCTAGAGGCCGAGGCAGAGCTAGAGCAGCGGCTCCAGTTGAGGACCCACAGGTAGATTATGCTGGTGAGGTTCCTGCTCAGACAATCGCAGTTGGACCAGCTCAGGTCCCAGAGGGGTTCATTGCTACCCCGCTGCTTCAAGACGCTCTAGTCCGCTTGGTGGGACTTATGGAGAGTGTGGCTCAGGCCGGTCTTCTTCCTACTGCACCAGCTGGATCTCAGGCTGGGGGAGGGACCCAGACTCCTGTTATTCATACCCCAGAGCAGGTTGCCACTCAGTTTCAGACTCCAGCACCTCAGACAGCTGGAGTAGCTCAGCCGGGTATTGTGGCACCGGCGGCCAAGGGTGCAGCTATGTCAGCAGATGCTCTATGGAGACTAGATTGGTTCACCAAGTTATTCGCTACTACTTTTACTGGTGAACCATCAGAGGATCCCCAGGATTATTTGGACATATGTTATGAGGTTTTTCGAACATGGGCATTGTGGAGTCCAATGGAGTGGATTTTGCTACTTTTCATCTTTCGAGTTTCGCTAAGACTTGGTGGAGAGACTATTGCTTGACCAGGCCAGCTGGGTCTGCACCTTTGAATTGGGCTCAGTTCTCCGAGTTATTCTTGGGGAAGTTTCTTCCAGTTACAAAGAGGGAGGATCTTCGGAGGCAGTTTGAGCGTCTCCAGCAGGGCTCCATGTACGTCACTCAGTACGAGACCAGGTTCATTACTCTATCCAGGCATGCTATGATGATACTCCCCACCGATCGGGAGAGAGTTCGAAGATTTATTGAGGGATTGGATCAGCCTATCAGACTTCAGATGGCCAGGGACACGGGTACTGATATCTTTTTTCAGGATGCAGCCGATGTGGCCAGACGCATTGAGATGGTATTTCCCAGGGTGGTGGTCAGGGGTCTGACAAGAGACCTCGTCATTTTGGCCGTTTCAATGGTGCCTCATCTGGAGGCAAGGATTCATTTGGTAGAGGTCATCCCCCTAGGCCTTATCAGTCTGCACTCCAGGTATTCCGCAGTGCATCATCAACTCCCATCAGTGCACCGCCAATTTAGAGTCTTCAGGGTGGTCATTCTGGTCGCCAGGGATAGTTCCAAGGTCAGTATTCTCAGCAGCCTAAGACTTGCTACACTTGTGGTAGTTCGGGGCACATCTCCAGGTTTTGCCCCCGAGGTTTTGGTGGGTCTCAGTATCAGGGTTCCTGTGCCATGGTTCCCGCATTAGGTGCACCCTCACCCCCTCATCCAGCTAGGGGTGGTGGTCTTTTTGGTGCCAGAGGTGGAGGGCATGCCATGAGAGGTAGAGGTCAGCCTGTAGCAGGTAGACTTAGAGATGTGCAGGTTGGAGGGGCTCAGCCCCGGTGTTATGCTTTTCCTGCTCGTCCTGATGCTGAGGCTTCTGATGTAGTAATTACAGGTATGGTTTCAGTTTGCAGCCGAGAGGCTTCGGTGTTATTTGATCCGGGTTCTACATTATCCTATGTGTCTTCATATTTTGCCCCTTATTTGAGTATGCCCCTGATTCATTGAGTACTGTTGTGCATGTGTCTACACCGGTGGGTGATTCTATAGTGGTAGATCGAGTCTACTGTGCTTGCTTAGTAGTTATTGGTGGTCTGGAGACTCAGGTTGATATTTTTCTTCTTGATATGGTCGACTTTGATGTCATATTGGGGATGGACTGGCTATCTCCCTATCATGCTATTCTGGATTGTCATGCCAAGACAGTGACCTTAGCCTTGCCAGGAGTACCTCATTTGGAGTGGAGAGGGACTCATAGTCATTCTTCTGGTAGGGTTATTTCATATATGAAGGCTCGACGCATGGTCGAGAAGGGTTATTTGGCTTATTTAGCCTATGTTCGTGATTCTAGTGCCGAGGTTCCTTCTTTAGAGTCCGTGCCCGTAGTTCGTGAGTTTCCAGATGTATTCCCTGCTGACCTGCCGGGTATGCCACCCGACAGGGATATTGACTTCTGTATTGAGGTAGCTGAGGGAACTCATCCCATTTCTATTTCACCGTATCGTATGGCCCCGCCAAAGTTGAAGGAATTGAAGGAGCAGTTGCAGGATTTGTTGGATAAAGGCTTTATTAGGCCTAGTGTTTCTCCTTGGGGTGCTCCAGTGTTGTTCGTTAAGAAGAAAGATGGCTCAATGAGGATGTGTATTGACTACCGGCAAATGAATAAGGTTACTATCAAGAACAAGTATCCTTTGCCGAGGATTGATGACTTATTTGACCAGCTTCAGGGTGCTACAGTGTTCTCCAAGATAGAACTGAGATCTGGTTACCATCAGCTGAGGATTAGGGATTCAGATGTCCCTAAGACGGCCTTTCGCACTCGTTATGGGCATTATGAGTTCTTGGTGATGTCATTCGGGTTGACAAATGCCCCCGCTGCTTTTATGGAGTTAATGAACCGAGTGTTCAGGCCTTATTTGGACTCGTTCGTTATTGTTTTCATTGATGATATTTTGATATACGCTCGCAGCCGAGAGGAGCATGAGCAACACCTTAGAGTCGTCCTCCATACTCTGAGGGATAGTCAGTTGTATGCCAAGTTCTTCAAGTGTGCATTTTGGTTGGGTTCAATTGCATTTCTAGGCCATGTGGTTTGATCAGAGGGTATTCAGGTGGATCCGAAGAAGGTTTCAGCAGTTAGAGATTGGCCTAGGCCCACTTCAGCTACAGAGATTCAGAGTTTCTTGGGCTTAGCAGGTTACTATCGTCGATTTGTGGAGGGATTTTCATCTATTGCAGACCCGATGACCAGGTTGACCCAGAAGGGTGCCCCATTCAGGTGGTCGGATGAGTGTGAGGCGAGATTTTAGAAGCTCAATACAGCCTTGACCACAACACTAGTGTTGGTATTGCCCACAGGTTCAGGTTCGTATACCGTGTATTGTGATGCTTCACGAGTTGGACTCGGTGCGATATTGATGCAGGATGGCAGGGTCATAGCCTATGCATCTCGTCAGTTGAAGATTCACGAGAAGAATTATCCAGTTCACGACTTGGAGCTTGCAGCTATTGTTCATGCCTTGAAGATTTGGAGGCACTATTTGTATGGGGTACCGTGTGGAGTATTCACTAATCACAAGAGTTTGCAATACTTGTTTAAGCAAAAAGAATTGAACATGAGGCAGAGAAGGTGGTTAGAGTTGCTGAAGGATTATGATATTACTATTCTTTACCATCCGGAGAAGGCCAATGTGGTGGATGATGCTTTGAGCCAGAAGTCAGTTAGCATGGGTAGTCTTGCCTATTTATCAGTTGGAGAGAGACCTCTTGCTTTGGATGTTCAGGCGTTAGCCAACCGATTTGTGAGGTTGGAGGTTTCTGAGGGTGGCAGTGTTTTGGCCCATATTGTCGCTCATTCTTCATTGTATGATCGTATTCGTGCCAGGTAGTATGATGATCGTTGTTTATATGCTCTTAGAGATACGGTTCGGCACGGACATGCCAAGCATGTCACAGTTGATGTCAAGGGAGTTTTAAGGATGCAGGGTCATATTTGTGTACCCGATGTGGATGGCATTCGTGAGTTGATACTACAGGAGGCCATAGTTCCCGGTATTCCATTCATCCGGGCGCCGAAAAGAGTTACCAGGACTTGCGGCAGCATTATTGGTGGCATAGAATGAAGAAGGATATTGTAGCTTATGTAGCTCGGTGCTTGAACTGTCAGCAGGTTAAGTACGAGCACCAATGACCCGGCGGCTTGATGCAGCAGATTCAACTTCCTGAGTGGAAGTGGGAGCGTATCACCATGGACTTTGTAGTTGGTCTCCCACGGACTCAGAGGATGCTTGATGCGATTTGGGTTGTTGTGGATAGGCTGACCAAGTCAGCGTATTTCATTCCGGTATCAGTGTCGTATTCAGCAGAGAAGTTGGCAAAGATCTGTATGAGAGAGATGTTAGATTGCATGGTGTGCCCCTATCCATTATATCAAACCGAGGTACTCAGTTTACCTCCCATTTCTGGAGAGTATTTCAGCGAGAGTTGGGCACGCAGATTGAGTTGATCACATCATTTCATCCTTAGACGGACGGACAGTCCGAGCGTACTATTCAGATTTTGGAGGATATGTTGCGGGCCTATGTCATTGATTTTGGTGGTTCATGGGACCAGTTCCTCCCTTTAGGTGAGTTTGCCTACAACAACAACTATTAGTCGAGCATTCAGATGGCTCCGTATGAGGCGTTGTATGGTAGACGGTGTCGGTCTCCAGTTGGATGGTTTGAGCCGGGAGAGGCTAGGTTGTTGGGTTCTGAGTTAGTCCAGGATGCCTTGGACAAGGTAAAGATTATTCAGGATAGACTTCGTACAGCTCAGTCCAGGCAAAAGAGTTATGCGGATCGCAGAGTTCGAGATTTGGGTTTCATGATAGGAGATCAAGTGTTTCTTAGAGTGTCGCCTATGAAGGGCGTGATGAGGTTCGAGAAGAAGGGCAAGTTGAGCCCTAGGTACATTGGTCTATTTGAGATTTTGGACAAGGTAGGAGAGGTGGCCTACAGAGTTGCCTTGCCACCGCATTTATCAGCCGTTCATCCAGTGTTTCATGTATTTATGCTCCGGAGGTATATTGCAAATCCATCTCATATTCTTGACTTCAGCGGTGTCCAGTTGGACAAGGATCTGACTTATGAGGAGGAGTCGGTAGCCATATTAGCTAGGTAGGTTCGTCAGTTGAGATCGAAGAGTTATCCTTCAATCCATGTTCAGTGGAGAGGTCAGCCTGCCGAGGAAGCTACTTGGGAGTCTGAGTCCGATATGAGGCGTCGTTATCCCTATCTTTTCGCAGACTCAGGTACTTTTCTATGTCCGTTCGAGGACGAACGTTTGTTTTAGAGGTGGAGATTGTGATGACCCAAAAGGTCATTCTGTGTATATTTGGCTAAATCTTTGTTCTGAGGCCCCGAAAGCCTCCGTTAATCTCACCTCAATATGCGTGCATAGCCCGGGCGTGTTGCCGGGAAGCTTTTATGTGAAAATTTGATAAAAATGGAATTTTATAATAATTAATGGAATAGAGTTGACTTTGGTCAACATTTTTGGTAAACAGACCCGGACCCGTGATTTGACAGTCCTGGAGAGTCCGTAGGAAAAAATGGGACTCGGGCGTATGCCCGTAATCGAATTCCGAGGTCCCAAGTTCGAGAAACGAATTTTTAAAGAAAATTATTTTCTGAAAATAATAAAGGTTCTTGAAAATGAATATTGATGTGAAAACCGTGTTACCGGGCCCGTATTATGCTCCCGGAGCCCGGAACAAGTTTAATATATGTTATGTGACTTATATGTGAAATTTGGTGTAAAACGGACTTGAAATGATGGGATTCAGATCAAAATTGGAATAATTAAGCCTTATGAAATTTTAAGAAAATTCTATGAGTTTTGGGGTTTAATCCATTGATTTTTATGATATTTTGGTGATTTAAAAGCTTGAATAAGTCCGTAGGATGATTTGGGAGTTATGTGTGTTTTTGGTTTTGAGACCCGAGGGCTCGGGTGAGTTTCAGATAGCTAACGGGTTGTATAAAGCGGGAAAAATCTGGTGTTTTGGTTGATTTTCTGGTGTCTGGTAGCTTAGTCTCTGCGATTGCATAGGCTGAGCTGCGATCGCATAGAGTTGAGAGTGGGGGAGGGGTCTGATGTCCTCTGTGATCGCATGGATGGGTCCGTGATTGCAGTCTAGGGAGCCCAGATGTTCTGCGACCGCATTCCTTTCTTCGCGATCGCGTAGTGTACCAGGGGAACTGGTTAGGGGGCGAGGTGGTTCTTCTCTGCGGTCGCGCCTTTTCCTCCGCGATCGCAGTGGTATGGGGAGTTGACCTTCCGCGATCGCGGCCTTCCGTCTGCGGTCGCATAGTAGGGATTCCTATAGCTCTGCGATCGCAGCCCTTCTTCCGCGATCGCAGAGAACAAAATCGCCCAGCTATATCTTTAATAAAAACAGAACACTCCCTACGGGATTTTTATACTTTCAGCCTTCTCCTCCTTCTCCAACCTCCATTGAAGACCTCCAAGCCAATTCTTCCTCCACAGCTCCATAGGTAAGTGTTCTTGACATCATTTTCGCTTACTTTCATCAACTAATTACTAGAATCTAGGCCTAAAATCTTAAAATCAAAGTAGAAATTAGGGGTTTTGGGTAGAGTTAGGTTTCTGGGAAATTTGGGTAATTCAACCTCGATTTTGAGGTTGGATTTCAAAATAAATTATATATTCCAACTCGTGGGGGTATGGGTGGTCGGGTTTTGGTCTGAGCCTCGTGTTTGGAGCAAGCGGGCCCGGGGGTCGAATTTTGGTATTTTTGAAAGAATGCTTGGAAATGGGTAATTAGGCTATGGAATTGATTTATTGAGTCATTATTGATATACTTGAGTTAATTATGTCTAGATAATACCATTCCGGAGTTGAATTCTAAAGGAAAGGCGGTGTTAGAGGGTTGATTGCTATATTTTGGACCCGAAGTAAGTGTTTGGCCTAACCTTAGCTTGAGGGAGTAGGTATAGAGTCTTATTTGCTATGTGTAATTCATGTCCAACGTATAGGTGAGGTGACGGGTTCCTATATGTTGTGGTCAAGCATGCCCGTAGGTCAAACGTGATGAATCATACTGTATTCTTAATATTCTCTGTACTGTGAGTAACTGGTGATTTAGAAGTGATACCTTGATGTGGTTTTATGACATGGGGAGTTATTGTGTTATTTGTTTCGATTGAGGCATTTACTGTTGAAATTGTGTTTCTGGTGCGAGGTTGGTTATAGCTGAGTCCCTTGCCGGGACGATAGAATTTTATTGAGTATTTCCATACGCTTGAGATTTCTTATTGTTGATTTTCACATTATATTGCTGCTTTTATATTATTTATCGCACGAGGGGACATGACGTGCTGATTGTTTATTATTTGTCACACGAGGGGACATGTCGTGTTGATCGTTATTATTTATCGCACGAGGGGACATGTCGTGCTGATTGTTTATTAATTGTCACGCGAGGGGACATGCCGTGTTGACCATTATTATTATCGCATGAGGGGACATGCCGTGCCGAGTGATTTGTAAGGTGATGCACGAGGGGACATGTCGTGCCTTGTGTTATTCATTATCTGTTCTGAGGCATTAAATTCCTGCTTTTACTGTTACATTTCAGTTGTTACCCTGTTCCACTATACTAGTATTTGTTGCCCCTCCTATTCTCAGCATGTTTCTCCCCGTATCTATTTATACTGTTTATTTCCGTCGATATTTTCTTGTTATTATATAGAATTGCACAGGTATGTATATTGTTTTCCGTCCTAGCCTCGTCACTACTTCGCCGAGGTTAGGCTCGGCACTTACTCAGTACATGGGGTCGGCTGTACTGATGCTACACCTGCACTTCTTTATGTTGTGCAGACTACGCAGCCGGACCCGGTGGTCACTGACGGTCGGAGCATTTCATCAGTTCATATAGGAGACATTGAGGTAGACCCGTAGACATTCGTGGGCCTTGGCGTCACATTCTACCCTTCACTTTTAGCTCTGTCTCATCTTATAGTTCAAAGACAGTCATATGTACTTATTTCAGACCTTTGTATTTAGTGATCTCTTTGACAGTTCGTGAGTATGTGACACCAGTTCTGGAATTTGCATATGTGTTTTATTTCGAAGTTGCTGTATTATTTTTGGTAATTTGTTAACTTTCATATTGTTGACCATCGATGCCTTAGTTATCGTGTTCGTTTTAGCTGTTAATGAGTCTTATTTAGTTCAAACGTTGGCTTGTCTAGCGGGTTCAACGTTAGACGCAGTCATGGCTCGAAGGTGGGATTTCTGGTCGTGACAATATCTGGGAGGTGAAGGTTGGTATGTGGGTGGAGGTGTTTGGTATACAAATGGAGTTTTTGGACCTTGGGCAACCATTACCGTTCCCATTTCTTTCTTCTTCGATATGCCGCATGATTGCAATGCTTTGTTTGTGGCTTGCAGTGCCTCGAAGTTTGTCACCATTCCACTTTGAATACCTTCCCCGATCATTTCTCTGAGCTTGATGATATCAGAGAACTTATGATTCTCAATAACCATTATCCTTTCGTAATATTGCGGATCCTGTGCCCTGGTAAATAACTTGTTCATTTGTTCCTCCTCTAATGCCGGCCTGACTTTCGCTGCTTCTGACTTCCACCGAGTAGCATACTCGCGGAAAGTCTCTGTTGGCTTCTTCTTAAAATTCTGGATATAGAAAACATCTGGTGCATTTCTTAGGATTCTGGCTTATGTACCAAGACAGGGCATCTCCAGTAAGGCTTCTCATGAACAACTTCATGCGAATCCTTTCGTCTTTTCCGGCCCCTACAAGTTTGTCACAATAAGTTATCAAATGAACCTTGGGATCACTCGTTCATCAAAAATTTCAAACTTGGGAGGTTTGTAACCCTCCGTCAGTTCAACATCTGGCTATATGCACAAATCCTCGTAATTCAGACCTTCTATCCCTTTACCTCCCTCAACACCCTGAACTCGACTCGTCATCTTCTTGAGCTCCTCATCCATGTTCTTGATGAGCAGGTCCTTCTCGGCGGATTCCAGTGTATAGGAGATTGGTAGAGTGGAGGGAGGTAGGGTTTCCACGTATATAGGGTTGCTCTGGTGAATGCTTGGAGTTTGGGTATAATGATGATCATTGGTGGAGTTTTGGGGTTCGGGATAATTTGTGGGGTATTATGAGGAGTAGATAGGTGGTTTTCGGGTATTGAGTAGGGAGATGTTGATTTTGAGGAGGGGTTGTATACCGGTGAGGTGCGGGAGGATTCTGCGGGCGTTAGTTGGGTGTGTTCTGAGGTGGTACAGGGTTCTGGGTGTTTGGGTGATTGACATCTAGGACATTTAGTGTGAGGGGGAGATTTGACAAGTTACGGACCTGCTCAAGCTCACCCTGAAGTTCAAGTATTTTCTGCTCAAGCCGCAAAACCAAATCATTTGGGGCTTGAGTGCCCCGGCCATTTGAAGTTTCCACATTATCAATATGCGTATTGTTGTCCTTTCTGATGTCGTTTATATCATCCATCTTTGCTTTTCCTTTGCCTTTTGGTATACTTGGAGGAGGAGAAGGTGGAGGGCCACTGGATCTGTTATGGTAAGCTGATGATGCCAATATGCGTGAACCAACCTTGGTGAACGGGAATAATCAACAGAAAGACAAACAAAAGGTAGCCAAGTAAGTGAGAATCTAAAAAGTGTATTTGCAGTATTTTAAACACATAGTGCGGGAATCAAAATTCACGTCCTAATTTGGGAGCCTCGTTGTGACCGATGTTGGCCTAGCAATAAGTTGATTAGGAGAATTTCAGTGCCAATAATTGCCTCATTTAATTAATGTAAAAAATAGATGAATCTAAAACGACACTAAATAAGATAAGTCACTAATGGCACTTAGCCTTATTACATTTGATAAAGCAAATAAATCTACTATACTTTGTCCTAGAAGGACCTTCCCCAGGCTTGATCTTCCTAGCTCCATCGATTAGGTTCCCCAGCTCGCGTATGCCCAACAACAGGTATACCCTTGCTACATGTCCTCCTTCGCTTCCCTCAGCATTCTGGCAGTCGGCGACTCTCTTCCTTGTCTTCTCCTCTAGCTCCATCAGAAACTACTCCAGATATTCCAGCCTTTCATTAGACTTGATAGCCAATTCCCTCCATTCATTGATTAATTCCATATTAGTCTTGTGTATCTCCAGATGCTCGGTTCGGACTCATGAACCCTTTTGCACAGTTTGTAGTATTTCACTTGGGCTTCAGCAACTTCGTCTATGACCCTGTTTCCTTGACTGATTCCCGGCTCAACTATCCCTGCTATACTGTCTTCTAACCATGATAGGAACAAGCGTACATGCCCTGCGTGATACCTTTCTAACTCTATGGTGTCCTTTTCTACAATAATCTTTGAGTGCCACATGTGCTGAGCTTCAAACATGTATTGGATGTCATCACCCTGAAATTCTACCCCTATAATGACTCATTTTAGCAACCCGCGGTATGACCTACTTCCTGCCTGCCTGTCTCATAACCCTGATGGGAACATAATGGTATATGCCTCTTAATCCAATCAACACCAAGTGCGGAGCGTCCCTAGATCTGATGATGAACTCGTCAGTAAGGAACCATTCGAACATCCATTGGACCTGATCCTCAGTCAAATTGTCCAAAAACTGCACCCATTCTGTAGCACTCTCTTGTTGAGCAAACCTGTCTGGGATATAGGTCATTCTCTTAGGGTGATGGAAGGCTATATGATCATTACACAACCTTCGTTGAAACTCTTGACGGTATTGACCTCTCTGGAGATGTTCCAATAACCAAACCTATAGCAGAAGATTACAACCCTCAAAATGTTTGAACCCCTTATGGCAGCGGTCCAAAGCCCGATATATGTCAGCTATGATCATAGGAAAAATGGTATATGTTTGCCCCTCGATTCCCTCCATTAAGGTTTTGGCCACCACGGCCAGTCTGGTGTGAATTTTGTCCCCTTATGTTGGAAATACTATCATACCCAGGAAGCAGACGATGAACACAAAAACCCTGCGGTGAATACAACCCAAGGAAGTGATAGAGAATTCATCATGGAAGATACGCTAGGATTTGCTATGACCATATCGTTCATAGAGGTAGTCAAAGGGTATGTAGGACTTCTTCAAGCACTCCAAATCATCGTTCTTTTTCAAACCCATCATTTTTAGAAATCCCCTAGCGGTGCGGTTTTCCGACACCAATAAACCGGGACTTCCAAGAGAGGGGTTATTTCTATGTTTCCAAAGTGAAATACGGATCTTTCTCCGTCCCAGAACATTGTGGAACCTTCAATCAACATATTATTTGGTTGGATGTCCAATAGAGAAGGCAATTTTCCCAGGACCTTCTTCACATGCTTTTTGTCACTTGATGAAAGATCTTCCCACCAATCTAGCAATAATGGTGGTATACTATGGACCATGCCGAACCTGGGGACTTCATGCCTCATTTTCTACAAAACAAATAAGGTTAGGCCATTTCCCCCTCCAGATTCGACTATTTATACATCAATGATTAGCATATTGGCACTTATTTCTCCAAATTAATGCACAGATCATGGTTGCATCCGTTGGTATTATGGAAACCCCGGTGGACTTTTGGACAAGGTTTTTCTTAAAGGGTTATTATGTGGACAAAATATTAACCCTGGCTAGGTTTGACCATGATGCATGTAAAATTAACCAGAGTAAGGTTTCAATAGAGGTCTAGACCAGTACCCTCAAGCGGACAACTTGAGGGGGAAAGGCACAGAATCGTCGACTGCACCGCTGATCGACTAGTTTTACCGCAAATAAGCCTTTCCGAATTCAAAGGGTGATATATAGGAAGAGTGCAAACACTCATCAAGCGTTCCTATGGTATTGATTACGCACGAGTTGCAATATGATGTTGAGCATGATTTATGCAACAGTAAATAGCACGTTGTCACATATTTTCATGTTAAAAATGATAAATGTGATATTTAATAATTTAAAAGACGTTTAAGAAAGGAAACAAAGAGACAAGTCAGTTTCCATAGTAAAGAGAAATCATGAATGCTTGAAAATAGGAAAATAAATTCACGTAAAGTAGGAAAAGGAAAGAGTGTGCAAGTATTAACAAAATAAAGCATGCTTAAAGACTAATTCACAAAAACCAAGTTCGTTATGGTAAGAGCCTAAGGGTTATGCCCAGCGGAGTCGCATGCTGTCGCGCCCCCTTTTGCTCGCGAAATCGGGTTTCGACATTTGTGAGACAACTCCCTTCCTTTTGGGATGGGATATGAGGTTTGAAGAGTCGTCACCTAACGGATTAAGGTACGCTAGGGAACCTAGAGTAACTAACTCATGAAACTAGTTTGCATTACCAGAGATCGGGTAAGGGCTCGAAATTACCTTGAAAGGAAGGTGTTAGGCACCCCTCGAGGTCCACAACGGTGGGTACCGGCCGAACTTAATTAAGCGAATTAGTCTTAAAGGCAAATAAAGCGATTTGGACAATTATACATTACTTTAAGCAGGATTAAAGGGGTCCTAGGTTTTTAAGCCTATAGGATCATTTCCATGCAATACTTGGTAAGTTTCCCCAACTTGGGGTGCTACACATAGTATTAGCGCACGGGTCATCATCTTCTTTACTATCCAATTACTATCTTTCAGTTATTACCTAAGCGTTCTAATAGCTTCTAACTCGTGCCTTATGTGTGCACTACCCGTCCCTTACCTATGGTCCTGGAGGTGTTTAGGACCTCTATTTAAGGTAGTTCTAGATTGATCTATGTTACTCAAAATGAGAAAAATCTAGGCGACAAACAAAATTCAGATAGGACTATCATATAAGGAGCAAATAAAGGCTCATGTTAACCTCCACAAGTAAACAACAAATGCACGCAGTTCAAACAACAAATTTCATTAATTTAGGATCCTATAGGCAGGATATCTAGATGGGCATAAACAGAATGTAAGAAAGCAGTTTATTAAAACGAGCATTGGGACCTACTACTGGCTTGCCTACTGATTTGATTAAGTGCTGAATCTAGGTATTTATAGGCAGCAAGAACGTCACAGTTTTTAGGCCGAGAGTTCTTCATAACCTTACAGGTTTGCCTAAGTGGTAACGAGAACTGATTAACAAAAATCCTATAGGCATGACAACTACAGGCTGATTTAGGACCTATGACATGATTTCTGAGCGGATTACTAATTTTAACTCATGAAAACAGATTTTATCTCTTTAGACCCTATATGCATTGCTTTCTAATTTACAGAATTAATTAACTCCTATAGACATGATTTCTAGGTGTTGAAACTGATTACAAGCATGATTTCTACTAGTTTAAGCCCTATAGACATGATTTCTAGGTGTTGAAACTGATTACAAGCATGATTTCTAAATTTACCAACTGATTTTACTCTATAGGCATGATTTCTACTAGTTTAAACCCTATAGGCATGATGTTTAGGTGTTGAAACTGATTACAAGCATGATTTCTAAATTTACCAACTGATTTTACTCTATAGGCATGATTTCTACTAGTTTAAACCCTATAGGCATGATGTTTAGGTGTTGAAACTGATTACAAGCATGATTTCTACTAGTTTAAACCCTATAGACATGATTTCTAGGTGTTGAACTGATTTTATATCTCCTATAAGCATGGAATCTATGTGGTCAGAAACTTTAAATAAGTTCCCAGGCAAATTTATTAATTTACACAAATAAGTCCTATACGCATGATCACTAATGCACATTGAGATATGAAATATGTGTAGATCCTATGCACAGAAAACCTATAGGCAGTGTCTCTATTATGCCGAAAAATGGAAAATTCAGAGTCGCAAACAATTAGAAAACATCCTATAGGCAGGATCTCTAGACGAGCAGTAGCATTCATGTATACCTTTCATTCGGGCTGATGTTCGGTTAATGTGACTTGTTCAAGCTTTTCGACCGTCGACTTTGGCGGCGGGTTGCTCCCCGTAGACCATTTTGACTCCCTCTGGTGTCGGGAACTTCATAACCTGGTGAAGGGTCGAGGGTACTGCCCTCATGTTATGGATCCATGGCCTTTCGAACAGGGCGTTATACCTCATGTCACCCTCGGTCACATGGAACTTCGTTTCTTGGATGGTCCCAGACACGTTCACTAGCAAAGTTATTTTGCCTTTGGTGGATTCGCATGCAATGTTGAAGCCATTAAGTACTCGGTCCGCGGGCATGACTTGATCCGTAGGCCAAACTGTTCTACGACCCTCGATCGAAAGATGTTGGTCGAGCTACCTGGATCAATCAAAACATGTTTAACTTGAGTTTTATTCATAGAAACCGATATTACCAGTGCATCGTTATGGGATTGTAAGATCCCCTCTACATCCGCGTCATTGAAGGGCAAGGTCCCTTCCGGTATATAATTCCGAGTTCATTTTTCTCTTGTGATCGACACCTTGATGCGCTTGAATACGGGTCCCTAAGGAATATCGACTCATCCAATGATCATGTGGATTAAGTCTTGTGGCTTCTCTTGCTCGTTTTTTCTGTTTGAATCTCTGTTCCGGAAGTGGTTCTTAGCCCGATCACTTAACAATTCCTGAAGATGCCCCTCGTTGAACAACCGGGATACCTCCCCCCCTCAGCTGTCTGCAATCTTCTGTCCTATGACCATGGGTGCCATGATACTTGCACATTGGATTAGGATCTCTCTAGGCTAGATTGGTCTGCAGAGGTTGAGGCCACCTAGTGTCTTTGATGCGCCCGGTGGCTTATACGATAGCTGACGCATCAACGTTGAATTTGTATTCTGACATCCGTGGTGCCTCTTTGGGCTCGACATTCCTGTCGAAACCACTTTTGCTCATGTGCCCTCGAGAGCTATAACCTCGGTCATTTCTCCTATCACCTCGTATGGGGTTGCGTCTACGATCGTTGTTTCTCCGATTTCCATTGTATGGCTGGTAACGATCCCTGTTTGACCGCGGTTCCTGATAGGATAAACAAACCCGGAAGGAGCTCCCAACTGATCGTCTTCGACCCTAATCTTTGACTGATACCGATTATGCACATCGACCAAGGTGACAACTGGGCATTTAATCAAGTTCTGCTTTAATTGTTGTGAGGCCACCGAACTTCATACGTTCAATCTTTGGGTGAGGGCCTGAACAACCCAATCATCGGCAACTGGAGGTATATCCATGCGTTCCATCTGGAACCAAGACACAAACTCTGTGAGCATCTCGTTATCTTTTTTGATTTACCTTGAAGGGGTCTGACTTCCTAGTCCTAGACCTTTATGGATCCGATGTGTGATATAACAAAGGAATATGCGAGCATGGAAAAAGAATCAATGGAGTTGGCTGGCAAATTGTGGTACCATATCATTGCTCCCTTCGATAGGGTCTCCCCGAATTTCTTCAACAACACGGACTCGATCTCATTATCCTCCGGATCATTCCTGTTACACCCCATATTTTTGTACGTGAAAGTGCGCCATAAATAAATTAATGGAAGCTCGGAAATGAGATATTACATCTCACATTTTCGTACGATAAAGTTTAGTCGTAAGTTAATCAACATAAGTTCGGGAATGAGATTATTGTAAGATTATAAGTATTCTGCTATTTCAAACAAGTGATGAGTAAATTCGTGAAGGTGAGAGGGTAAGCAAATCAAAGAAAATGAATTTCGTCAAAATTTGACATTTTGGGGTAAAATACGGTCCAAACTATAACACCCGATATTTATGGACTAGTACCATACAAGGTATCATATGACCATGA
Organism: Nicotiana undulata; assembly: GCA_005239495.1. NCBI lineage: Eukaryota > Viridiplantae > Streptophyta > Magnoliopsida > Solanales > Solanaceae > Nicotiana > Nicotiana undulata. The sequence goes on from ML288402.1 coordinate 82,475, forward strand.
TAGTATGACGTATAAAGTATATTAAAAATGATTATTATTTTAAGTAATTTGAGATAATTCTTAATTATGTAGGTAATTGGTTAATTATCGGGTAACGGAACATTACCTAATTAATTAATGAATTATAAGATAAGATTAAAAAAAACCTCCCCAAAATGTGGCAGTCCCCCATATTCCATTTAATGACTCTTAATTCAATTTGCAAGGTGGCAACATGTAAAGAGTTAACACCTAATCTCATTTGGTTAAAAGTGTTATCAAGAAAGCAAAAGAATGGAACATAGGAATCATTTACTCTTTTCCATTCAATATTTCACTTTAGATCTAAGGAGTCTCTTCGCCAATCATGAAGTAAAACGTGATTTACTTCAGCAATTCATATGAAATGGCGCAACGTGGAATTTGTGATTCTAAGGGAGTACGGTACAATCTTTTCCAAGAATATTATACATATTTTTTTCTACTCCGGATATGCTAAGGCTATCCTTTTTTTTGGCATGATCTATACGACACAAACGAAACGAGCAAATGCACAATTTCCATAAATGACTTTATTCATAGAAGTATTAGAGATGCCCATGTTCTTGAATTCCCATATGTATCATTGTTCTATCGTCTGTTCATGGGTATCAGAAAAATACGTATTTTGATAAAGTTTATCCGAAAGGCATATTGATTTTTATGACACTCTGAGAAATCTTATTAACGTATTTCTTATGCATTTCATGCATTTATACATGTACATTGACACATGACCAGATGGCGTTATATACACGTATATATGTATATTATATGTATATGGGATATGGAAAAAGGTTACGACGTTATATACGCACCACCACCTGATTAACTGGTGTACGTTGATGATTTGCCCACAGTGGCTGAAATGATATGATGGGATGCCCTCAGAGGCTTGATGATGTTATAAACACATATACCTGTGCATGGTATGACATTTATACGCACATGCATGACATTATAAAAATGAAATGATTCACAGAGCTATGCAGACGTACATGTCAAGTCTTTTACTCCATGTTTCTCTCATGTCTATTATTTAATGATTTTTATTCCTTACATACTCGGTACATTATTTGTACTGACGTCCCTTTTGCCTGGGGACGCTGCGTTTCATGCCCGCAGGTCCCGATAGACAGGTTATGAGCCCTCCAAGTAAGCTATCAGCTCAGCGAACGGTGTTGGTGCACTCCATTTTCTCCGGAGTTTCTTGTGTTGGTCAATATGATTTAAACGTGTATTGTTTGGTATGGAGGGGCTATGTCCCGACCTTTATGAAAAATATGTATTTTTAGAGTCTTGTAGACAGATGTCATGTATGTAAAAGATTGTATGGACTTGTCGGTATATGTTCAGTGTATGAGTAGTTATTTTCGTCTTATAGGCTCGTATGTCTTATGTATAAGTTGGTATTTCATTTATCTCACGGCAGCCTCTTCGACTCAGTTATCTATGATAGTATGATACGAAAAGATATGTTATGTTGGTACTCAGTTGAGTAAGGTACAAGGTGCCTGTCGCGGCCCATCGGTTTGGGTCGTGACGGTTCCCCTTAATCGAACATGTGCAAGAAGTGACATGCTCTTTGGAGTCGGTCGTTCCATTATACTTAGGAATTTCTGGCATGCAAAAATTTTTGGGAATCGGTTTAGGAGCCGGGCTCGGGGGAAGGGCTTTTGCAGGAACTTCTTTGAATCGAAACCTTTAAAAATCGGTGGTGCCCCCGGTATTTGATCAACCCTGGAGTTATAGGTTTCCACCTTCTTGTCATTTGCCTTAATCTTCTTCTCCCCCGATTCAACTCGCTTTGTCAGCTCCTCGAGCATCTTTATGATAGATGGGTTGGTCCCTGATTCATTTTCGTTTGATCTTCTTGGCACTGATTCGGCCCTATGAACAACTTCCTGCGATGGCTCGGGCTCGATCCTGCTCGGTGCATGGTTCTTGTCACGACCCAAATTTCCCTCCGTTGGGTATCGTGATGCACCTAGTCTTAGGGACTAGGTAAGCTTAACATTTTTACTGAACGACAACAATAATAAAGGAAACATAACAGTCTCGATATAGAATCTTGACAGAGTTTACAATTTCCCAAAACCCGGTAAAATACAAGTAATAAGCTCTACGAAATCTTTCTACCGAATCTAAATACAATTGTCTAGAAATAATAAGTACAATTGACGTAAACAGGAAGGTGACTCCGAAGCCTGCGAACGCAACAACAGGTTTTCCTTGAGTCTACTCATCAACGATCCACACAGCTAATAACAAAAATTACCTGGATCTGCACACAAAAATGCGCAGAAGTGTAGTATGAGCACACCACGGCGGTGCCCAGTAAGTATCAAGACTAACCTCGGTGAAGTAGTGACGATGACTAGTCAAGACACCACTGGTCTAATAAGTAAAAGGCATAAATGTAAAAATGATCGAAACATAATATCTATCTAAAGATTTTTCGCTATAATTAACGGTACGATAGAATAACACGGAAGAAAATTCAGCAATTACGATCAACGGACAACATAATAGAAATACGCAAAGAGAATGGAAAGAATGCAAGCCAAATGTCGGGAATCACAACTCAATAAAATACTAGCAACTTAGCACTACATCAATTTATTCACATCAGGCCTTAACCAATAAACCCAATAAAGCTGGTCAAACCTTCGAGTGAAAACCTTTAAATCGTGAGTTTATTTCGAAAGCTTTAAAGATATAATCATTTCGGAATAGAGAAATTTCTTCTTTGAAACATACTTTCTCTGAATGTATATTTATATATTTTTATAAGGAGAATGCTTTAAAACATATCCCCTTCAAAATACGTGGTGTTCAAATATACTTTCCCAAATACTGCTCTTTCAAATATCTTTTTTTTCTGCAAGACAAATACTTTTCAAATATACTTTCGAAATAGAAGTCCTTCAGACATAACTTTTCCTGGAGATAATTGCTTTTCAGCTATACATTTCAATATATATATATATATATATNAAAGAGGAATATTTAAAGCATAGTCCCTTCAAAATACGTGGTGTTCAAATATACTTTCCCAAATACTGCTCTTTCAAATATCATTTTCTGCAAGACAAATACTTTTCAAATGTACTTTTGGACTAGAAGTCCTTCAGACATAACTTTTTCCTGGAGATAATTGCCTTTCGGCTATACCTTTCAATATATATATATATATCTTTCGATCCAAATCTCCTCAATGATAAAACCACCAAAACTCAGTCCGTAACTCAGAATTTGTCATGCAATGCAGTACAGGGGAAAAGCTCCCGGAATACGTTCGTAGTCCCAATTTAAATATGCGATGCAGTACAGGGTGAAAGCTCCCGGACTACGTCCGTAGTCCCAATTTAAATATGCGATGCAGTACAGGGGAAAATCTCCCGGAAACTCCCCCGTAGTCCCAATTTAAATATGCAATGCAGTACATGGGGAAAGCTCCCGAAATACGTCCGTAGTCCCAATTTAAATATGTGATGCAGTACAGGGGGAAAGCTCCCGGAAACTCGTCTGTAGTCCCAATTTAAATATGCAATGCAGTACAGGGAAAAGCTCCTGAAATCTCGTCCGTAGTCCCAATTTAAATATGCAATGCAGTACACTGAGGAAAACAACCAGAATACGACAGAAACAACATACATTGCCACAACGGGCGCAAAAGCAACAAAGACAGAATGCAAGGTGCGGTGAGTAAATCAATACAAAGACTTGAATCACAAGAATGGTAAAAACTCACTCATAAGAAGTAGCCACTGAAAGGAATGCCAAGCACAAGGAGAAACAACATAACGAGGGGGAACCAAGACAAATATAGCAACGATTCTATATATTCAAGTTCACAACCAAAGAAACCAAATCATCCCAGCAAGGGAAGCAACTATAACCAATCTCACTTAGACAATTAGCTTCACAGAATAAACTCAGCTTGATCCATGCTCAGTGATAGGCAACACCAAGAAAATACCATCAACAGGGAAAATTATCTAACTAAACCTAAGTAGCACTTAAGGGGGAATCATATAAATCACAATATACGACTCACGGTCATGCTTGACACCAACGTATAGATATTCCAATTACTGTTAAGCAATTATAGGGCAAGTAATACTAATTCTAGTCAATTAGGCAGTTTATGAAGAAAATATAGCATACTAATAAAGAAAGTAAAATACTCAGTTAAGTCAAGTAAGATCGAATAGCCAACAAAGGAATCCAAAAGCAAGTAATTCTAATTTAAGCAGAAAGGAATGAAATTAACCACCAAGGATTCAAATGTAACAATGACAGCTCATTCACAGGTAGCATAAGGACCTACGAATCCTAAAAGGCCAATCTATTAGCAAATAAGTCCGAGTACACACTCGTCACCTCGCATACACGGACTACAATCAACAAAGATGACTCAAATCATAGGGGTAGTTCCCCCACACAAGGTTAGGCAAGATACTTACCTCAAAGACGACAACCAAATACTCAAAAGTGAACTTCTCGGATGGAAAGACCTCCGGACGGCTCAAAATCAACTAAAACAACTTCAAAATACACATAACACGCATAAGGAATGATTCCGAATAATAAAGTTTCAACCTTTACTAAATTATGAAAATCGACCCAAAAGTCGACCCCCGGGCCCACACCTCGGAACCTAACAAATGTTACCAAAATACGATTATCCATTCCGATACGAGTTCACCCATACTAAATTTATCCAATTCCGATATCATTTGGTCATTCAAATCATGAATTTTCATTTTTAGAAGTTTTCTTTCAAAATCCACAATTCCCTCAACCCAAAACACAAATTAAATGATAAAAACAATAACTAAAAAATATAATTAATTATAGTGGACGAACACTTACCCATTCGAATTTTGTGAAAATCCCTCAAAGAATCGCCCAAAACCGAGTTCTAGAAGTCAAAATATGACAAAAATGGCAAAACCCCGATTTTTGGTAAACTTATATCCTGCCCAGGCGTGTAATGAATCGCGATCGCGGAATATGGTTTGCGATTGCGAAGAGGAAAGGGAAAAACTACCCAGGTACCTTTTTGTTCAATGCGATCACGGGCCAATTATTGCGATCGCATAGAAGAAGAAATGGCCACTGCAAAAATGGCATTGTGCGATCGCGATTGTGAAGATGCGATCGCGAAGAAGAGGAAAATATACTTCCGCGATCGCAAACGTGTGTATGCGATCGCGTAGAGTGAAGTCTACAAGTTGTGCGATCGCGAAATAGACTATGCGGTCGTGATTAAGGAAAACTGGGCTGTCCAAAGAGACACTATGCGATCACGACTACTCCTATGTGATCGCATAGAAGGAAACCAGAAGGCAAATTTCAGTTGTTCAAAAATAAGGAAAATGGACCCAATACCCATCTGAAACACACCCGAGGCCCCTGGGACCCCGCCCAACCATGCACACAAGTTATATAACCTAACACAAACTCACTCGATATTTCAAAACACATAAAATAACACTAAAATGACGGATCAAACCAAAATCCAAACTTATAAATTTTCAAAACTTCTAATATCAAGACTCACGTCGAAACCTATCAATACAACCCGAAATGACGTGAAATATTGCAGACAAGTCCCAAAGGACACAACGGACCTACATCCACTCTCATATTTCCATTCCGAGCCCGATATCGAAATTTCACCTATCGGCCGAAATCGCCGAAATTCTAATTTTTGCCAAAATACCTCAAATCACTCTACGGACCTCCAAAACCAATTCCGGACACGCGCCTAAGTCCAAAATCACCATACGAAGCTTTTGGTATTAACCAAAACTCATTCTGAGACCGTTTACACAAAAGTCAAACCTCCTGTCAACTTTCATCACTTAAGCTTCCAAAACTGAAACTTTTCTCCCCATTCGACTCCGGATTATCCGGTAACTGAATCTAACCACGCATGCAGGTTGATATATACAATGTGGAGATGTTTATGATCTTATACCATAGAACGGAGCTTAAATTCCCAAAACGACCGATCGGGTCATTACAATTTTGATTTTGGAGTTGTTTTATTGCACCTTGTTGAGCTTGCAACATTTTGAATATCACTCGAAGGTTGATACCGCTTTCCTTGCTGCCATGGGCGTTCTAACCGACTGATCAAACATTTCTGCGGACGCTATTCTCGGGGTCGACGACCAGATTTGCATTAAATGGAAATATAGGAACTGACGTCGATTGGGTCTATGACCGGGGCTCCATCAAGGTCAACTGGAGGTACTTCTTTCCTAGGGACGGCTATATTGTTCTTTTCGCCGTGGAAACCAATATTATTTTCAATATGTGTCGGCGCTGCTTGAGAGTTCGACATGCTGATCCTGGAATCAAAGATACTAACAAGAACAAGTATAAAATAGTGTGTTACGAAAGTTAGTACCAGGAAATTACTATTATCCTTAGCCCCACGGTGGGATCCAAATTGTTTTACCCTAAAAACGGATAACACTTGAATTTACAGGTGGTTTTAAGGATACACGATTTCACTTGGAACAAACTGAGGAAATGTACAAATTGATATTAGAAATTGACTGTAAATAAAAATGTAACGACCCGATCGTCGTTTTGAGAATTTAAGCTCCATTCGGTGGAATAAGGTCTTGAATAACTTCACATTATGTATATCGACCTGCGTGCATGGTTGGATTCAGTTACCGGATGATCCGGAGTCGAATTGGAAGGAGGAATTTAGTTTTGGAAGCTTAAGCGATGGAATTTGACCGGAACTTTGAAGTTTGTGTAAATGGACCCAGAATGAGTTTTGGGTAATATCAACAGCTCCGAATGGTGATTTTGGACTTAGTCACGCGTCCGGAATTGGGTTTAGAGGTCCGTAGAGTAATTTGAGGCAATTCGGCGAAAGTTGGAAATTTGAAGTTTGGGAAATGGAGAAGTTTGACCACAATTGACTTTTCGGGATATCGGGGTTGGAATGCAATTATGAGAGTTGGAGCAGCTCTAGGATGTCAATTGGGACTTGTCTGCAAAATTTTGCGTCATTCCGGGTTGAATTGATAGGTTTCAGCACGAGTTTAGGAGTTTGAAGATTTGAAAGTTCATAAGTTCAATTTATGGTTTGATTCGTCGTTTAGGCGTTGTTTAATGTGATTTGAAACCTCGAGCGAGTACGTGTTAGGTTATATGACTTGTCTATGTGTTCGGGTGGGGTCTCGAGAGCCTCAGGTGTGTTTAGGATGGGCTTCAGGGCATTTTCCCCTATTTTTGAACTATTGTCATGCCTTCTGGTGTTTCCTTCTATGTGATCACATAGTCATAGCCGCGATCGCGTAGTGTTCTGTTGACCCGCCCAGTCTATCCTTCATCGCATTCACATAGTTAGGTTCGCGATCGCGAACATATAATTCCTCCTTCAACGCGTTCGCATCCAAATGTCCGTGATCGCGTGGTGTTAGCCTGGCTGGGAACCCAAATTGTTCTTCGTGTTCGTATCACCTTGTTCGCGTTAGCGTATGTTCCGTCTTTTCTATTTCGCGTTCATGGGCGTGCTTTCGCGTTCGTGAAGTACAACCTGGGAAGTCTCCCTCTTTCTTCTTCGCGATCGCAAGTGATGTTCCGGCATTGCGATCCATTAAACAGCGGGGCAATATTAAACTTCAAATCGAGGGTTAGGCCATATTTATCACATCTTGACTTTTAGAGCTCAGTTCTTGGCGATTCTTGGTGGGATTTTTAAGAAATTCGATTGGGTTAGTGTTTTTCACTTAGAATTAAATATCTTCCATGAATTAGTCTTTATTTTTATCATTTAAATTGTGTTTTTAGTTAGGGAAAATGTTAGTTTTTGGAGAAAATTTTCAAAACAAAATTTCATGATTTGAGGGACTAAATGGTATCGGAATTTGGTAATTTTTGTATGGTTGAACTCATATTGGAATGGGTATTCGTATTTTGTAAAATTTGACGAGTTCCGAGGTGCGGGCCCGGGGGTCAATTTTTAGATCTTTGTAAAGATCGAAACTTTATTACCCGGAATAGTTCCTTATAAGATTTATGTGTGTTTTGAAGTTGTTCTAGTTGGATTTGAGCCGTCCGGAGGCCTTTTCACCCGAGAAGTCCATTTTAGAGTACCAGTTTGTCGTCTTTGAGGTATGTATCTTGCCTAACCTTGTGTGGGGGATTTACCCCCAAGGATTTGAGTCTTCTATGTTGATTGTATCCCGTGTACGCGAGGTGACGAGTGCGTGATCGGACTTCTTTGCAGGAGGTTGGCCTTTTAGGGTTCTTAAGTTATTGTATTCCCTGTGTACGAACTTGTACTTTTTATGACTGCGTTCCTGATTGCTAGTTTCATCTCTACCTGCTTAAATTAGAATTTCTTGCTTTTAGATTCACTTTATTGCTTACTTGATCTTAATTGACTTAACTGAGAATTTTACCCTTCTACCGTCATGCTATATTTTTCATAAACTGCCTATTTAATTGGAATTAGTATTATCTCACCTTATAATAGTTTAGTATTAATTGGAGTTATGATTATTTTTTGTGGCTTACCCTTATTTGAATTTGTTGGAAAATCACTCGTAATTGCTCAACCTCAAAAGGAATTTGGATAACCTATATCTTAGCCGACTTGAATTTATTTAGAATTAATTGATTTGTGTTGGCTTCTTATTGTTAACTTGAATATTGTGGATTCGTTGTTATGTCTTGTTTCTCTTTGGTTAAGCTGTTTTCTTTACGCTTAGTATTTCTTTTCAGTTGTTATTCCTTGAGAGTTAGTTCTATTGTTCCTATGATATAAGTTCTTGTATTGATTTGCTCGTCGTACATTGCATTTTCAATCATTTGTTGCTTTTGTACCTGTTGTGGCGATGTACGATGTATTCTGTCGTGTTATAGTTGTTATCCTTGTTGGTTGCATTGCATATTTAAATTGGGAACTACGGACGTACGCTGGAGATCCCCCTTGTACTACATATTTAAATTGGAAACTACAGACGTATTCTGGGAGATCCCCCTGCACTGCATAATTACTTTGGGGACTACAGACGTATTCTGGGAGATCCCCCATGTACTACATATTTTATACTGGGACTAGGGACGTATTCCGGGAGATCCCCATGTACTACATGACTAATTCTGAACTACGGGACGGAATCTCGGTAGATTATCTTGAAGAAACTAGGTTCGAACGATATTTATTTGAAAACTATAATTGAAAAGCATCTACCTTGAAGAAAACTATGTTTGAAAGACTATTATTTTGAAAGGTATATTTGAAAAGTATTTATGTTTGAAGAAAACTATGTTTGAAAGACATTTATTGAAAAAGTATATTTGAAAAGCATTTATCTCGAAGGAATCACGTTTGAAAATTTTCTTTCTAAAAAAATATATATATATTCGGAGGAAGTATATTTCAAAGGAATTTTCTATTTGAAATGATTAAATTTTAAGGTTTTCGATATAAACTTGCGGGTGAAAGGTTACACTCGACGATTTGACCAATTTATTGGGGTTGTTGGCTAAGGCTTGATGTGAAAAACTATTGCACTGCTGAGTTACTACTTGTTCTTACTGTATTGTGGTTTCCGGTTTTTGGCTTGTGCTCCCGTCCATCCTTCTGTGTATTATTATGATGTTCCATTGTTATTTGTTGTATTTCCTTCCGCATTGTAGTTGTTATGTTGTTAACTATATTGTGTAGTCATTAGATAGATATCATATTTTGTCATTCTTATATTTATACCTGTTTAATTTATTTAGACCAGTGGGTGTCTTGACTAGTCCTCGTCACTACCTCACCGAGGTTAGTCTTGATACTTACTGGGCGCGGTTGCGGTGTGCTCATACTACTCTTCTACACATTTTTGTGTAGATTCCAGGTTTCGCATAGCCGGCCGATTGATTGATAGCAGCACGGTTGCTGTTGTGGAGACTCAAGGTAAAACCGCTTCAACGTTCCCGGTTTCGGAGTCACCGTCTTATTTCTTTGTTCGCACTGTTGTACCTATTTCTGAACATTGGTATTTTAGGAGTTATAGTGTAAAATTTTGTAAAGCTTATGACTTGTACTTACCGGGTTTTGGGAAGATGTGTAATGTGTAGAGATTATTCCAAAATGCACTTAGATAATTCTTATATTATAATTGATGTTGTTGATAATAGGCTTACCTAGTCCTTAAGACTAGGTGCCGTCACGATACCCAACGGAGGGAAAAATTAGGTCATGACAAAAAATAAAGCAAACCAAATGAGTTGTGCAGCTTTGGCCCTTGATCTAGGTCGCCCTCGAACCGATGAGTATTCTACTGGAAAATATGATTAGAGCAACAAAGTATTGAAAGCTTAAGAGAAAAATATAGTACATTGCTTTGTATTGCATGAATATGATGCCTTTACAAATGATTAGACCCCCCCCCCCCCT
>ML288402.1:94368-129867 GCA_005239495.1 Nicotiana undulata
CCTCACTCATATCATATCATCCTCACAATATAGGCCAACAACCTCACACATATCATAACATCCTCACAATATAGGCCAGCAGCCTCACTCAGTCAGACACTCTCAATTTTCCCTTCAGGCCATAATATACCGGGTTCTCGACCCAAAAACAGTGTTTCATTTTCAAGAAGTAGTATCAAAATACTCTGAGTGTCAAAATAATTTCACAGAAAAGACTGAGTGAAAATCACAACGTATCAGCGAGGAAAATAGTAAAAACATCCCCCAAGGGGTAAACAGATCGGCACTAGGCCCCAAACATGGCTTACAGCCCAAAACATATCATAATATATAAATACTATTTAAGCAAAGGCTTAAAAATCGGTTTCGCAACTCAATAGTCGCCTAAATAGGAAATATTTTCCAAAGTTTCCACCTTTTTATTCTCAAGACCCATGAAAGGGTGCATAGTCCGGGGTTTTATACCCTCATGACAGGATTTAAAGACATTACTTACCTCAAAACTAGCCCGGAATTATTCCGCAATGCGCTTGCCTCTCAAATCAACCTCCGAAGGCTCCAAATCTACCAAGTTCAGATTTTTATCATCAATATATGCTTAAGGAACGAATTCCAATCGAAGGATATCAAATTTAACTCAAAAAGCCAAAACCGGTCAAAACCCGACCCCCGGCCCCGCTTCCCGAAACTCAGAAATATTTATACAAAAGTGTTCTTCGTCCTCTCACGAGTCCGTACATATAAACAACACCAAAATCGGAGTTCGTTTCTCAAATCGACCCTTTAAGGTCTCATAATCTCAAGCCCTAAAACCCAATTTTTCTACCGATTTCCCATGAATTTACACTGATTTTAGGTTCTATAAACACTCATAATCGAGTTTTAATGACTAGAACACTTACCTCAATGAAGAACAAGGATTTCCCTCTTCAAAATCGTCCCCAAAATCTCTTTTACGTACAACAATGGTGAAAAATAAAGTCTAAGTCGCGGAGGGTTTGTTTATATTTTTTGAACAGTGGTTCTGCACCTGCGGACACTTAAGCGCACATGCGGACCCGCACCTGCGGTCCCAGGTCCGCACCTGCGATCTCCCTTGAAGTCTCCCAATTACGCACCTACGATGCTCCTTCTGCAACTGCGACCTCGCAGGTGCGACAAATTCCTCGCACCTACGGACCACTTCCCACTCAGCCAAATCTCGCACCTGCGCAGTCCAGTCGGCTCCTGCGGAACCGCACCTGCGGCTCCCTTTCCGCAGGTGCAAAAACACCAGCAACAACATCTAGATTCACCAAAATCACTCCAAACTTCCCGTTAACCACCCGAAACCATCCCGAGCCCCTCGGGACCCCAACCAAACTTACCAACATATCCCATAACATCATTCAAACTTAGTTTCACTCTCAAAACACCAAAACTAACATCAAAACACCAAATTTACATCGGATTCAAGCCTAAGAACTTTGATATTTCTAAAATCCACCAACGATGCCAAAACTATCCAAATCAACTCTGATTGAACTGAAATTTTGTAGACAAGTCCAACATGACATTATGAACCTGTTCCAACTGTCGAAATTCCATTCCAACCCCGATAGCCTATTTTCCACTGCCGACCGGAATCGCCAAAAACTAACTTTCACCAATTCAAGCCTAACTCTACACCGGACATCACGAGATTATTCTGAACATCCTCCTAAGTCCCAAATCACCTAACGAAGCTATCCGAACCACAAAATTCACATTCCGAGGTCGTTTAAGTCAACTCTTAGTTGACTTATTCTCATTTTAAGGCTATTTTTAAAGGCTAATTGACTGAACTCTCACTACAACCATTCGATTCAAGCGTATCAACTCTAATACATCAAATACATTGTAAAAAATCTATAACAAGTCAATAACAACAATTATAATGCAGTTTTTACGTAACGACGGACCGGGTCGTTACATTCTCCCCCTCTTAAACAAACGTTCCTCCTCAAACGGGTCTAGAAACATACCTGGAGTCTCAAACAAGTGGGGATACTTGCTCTGCATCTCCCGCTCGGTCTCCCAAGTAGCCTCCTCTACTGGTTGACCTCTCCACTGCACCTTCACTGATGCTATATCCTTCGACCTCAACTTTCTGACCTCGCGAGCTAAAATATCTACTGGCTCAACCTCATATGACATATCACCCTCGAGCTGAACTGTGCTGAAGTCTAACACATGAGACGGATCACCAATATATTTCCTGAGCATAGACACATGAAACACCGGATGAACACTCGACAAGCTGGGTGGAAAGGCAAGTCTATAATCCATCTCTCCAACCTTCTAAAGCACCTCAAAAGGACCAATAAATCGAGGACTCAGCTTTCCTCTCTTTCCGAACCTCATAACACCTTTCATGGGTGATACGTTTAGCAGTACCTTCTCCCCTTCCATAAATGACACATCACGAACCTTCCGGTCCGCATAAATCTTCTGTCTAGACTGCGCCGTGCGAAGTCGCTCCTGAATCAACTTCACCTTCTCCAACGCATCCTGAATCAAGTCTGTTCCCAATAACTTAGCCTCACCAGGCTCGAACCAGCCAACAGGAGATCTACACCTCCTACCATATAAAGCCTCATACGGGGCCATCTGAATACTGGACTGATAGCTGTTATTATATGCAAACTCCGCTAATGGCAGAAACTGATCCCATGAACCACCAAAATCAATCACACAAGCCCGTAACATATCCTCTAATATTTGAATAGTCTGTTCTGACTGCCCGTCAGTCTGAGGGTGAAATGCAGTGCTCAACTCTATATCAGTACCCATACCTTTCTATACGGCTCTCCAAAACTGAGATGTGAACTGAGTACCTCTGTCAGAAATAATAGAAACCGGAACTCCATGCAACCGGACAATCTCCTTAATGTAGATACCAACTAACCGCTCTGAAGTATAAGTAATACTGATAGGAATGAAATGCGCGGACTTGGTCAATCTATCCATAACGATCCAAATAGCATCAAAACCCTTCGAAGTCCGTGGAAGCCCAACTACAAAGTCCATAGTAATCCTCTCCCATTTCCACTCTGGAATACCTAACCTCTGAAGCAAACCACCATGCTCTGGTGCTCATACTTGACCTGCTGGCAGTTGAGACACCGTGCTACATACTCAACAATATCTCTCTTCATCCGCCTCCACCAATAATGCTGTTTGAGATCCTGATACATCTTCGCGGCACCTGGATGTATAGAATACCATGAACTGTGAGCCTCTACTAATATCAACTCTCGAATACCATCCACGTTGGGCGGCACGCAAATACGGCCCTGCATCCTCATAACTCCATCATCACCAATAGTCACATCTCTAGCATCACCCTGACGCACTCTATCCTGAAGAACCAATAGGTGTCGGTCATCATATTGTCGTGCCTTAATCTGATAAAATAAAGAAGACCGGGAAGCCATGCTAGCTTCCACTTGTGGAGGGTCTGACAAGTCCAATCTCACTAACTGACCCGCTAAAGCCTGAACATCAAGGGCTAAAGGTCGCTCTGCTGCTGAAAGATAAGCTAGACTTTTCAAACTCCCGGCTCTGCGACTCAAGGTATCGGCCACCACGTTGGCCTTCCCCGGATGATATAAAATAGTCAAGTCATAATCCTTGAGAAGTTCCAACCATCTCCTCTGTCGCAAATTCAAGTCCTTCTGCCTTAGCAGATACTGCAAGCTACGATGATCGGTGAAAATCTCACACTGCACTCCATACAAATAATGCCGCCAAATTTTCAAGGCATGGACAATGGCAGCTAACTCAAGATCGTGCACTGGATAATTCTTCTCGTGCACCCGCAACTGCCTCGACGCGTAGGCAATCACCCTACCGTCCTGCATCAACACCGCCCCCAAGACAACTCTAGAAGCATCACAATAAATCGTATAAGAACCCGAACCAGTAGGCAACACTAATACCGGAGTTGTGGTCAATGTTGACTTGAGCTTTTGAAAGCTCTCCTCACATTCATCGGACCATCGGAACAGAACACCTTTCTATGTCAATTTGGTCAGAGGTGAAGCAATAGAAGAAAATCCTTCCACAAAGCGACGGCAGTAACCTGCCAGACCAAGAAAACTCCGAATCTCTATAGCTGAAGACGGTCTAAGCCAGCTCAGCACCGCCTCAATCTTCTTCGGATCAACCTGAATACCCTCACTAGAAACCACATGCCCCAAGAAAGCTACTGAACCAAGCCAAAACTCACACTTAGAGAATTTTGTATAAAGCTTCTCCTCTCTCAATCTCTGCAACACGATTCTCAAGTGCTGAGCATGCTCTTCCTGGCTACGAGAATAAACCAGGATGTCATCAATAAACACAATAACGAATGTATCAAGGTATGGCTGAAATACGATGTTCATCAATTGCATGAACGTTGTTGGGGCATTGGTCAGCCCAAATGACATAACCAGAAACTCATAATGACCGTATCTGGTCCTGAAAGCCGTCTTCGGAATATCAGAATCCCGAATCTTCAACTGATGATACCCCGACCTCAAGTCGATCTTGGAGAATACCTTAGCCCCCTGAAGCTAATCAAATAACTCATCAATATGAGGCAGCGGATAATGATTCTTCATTGTAACCTTATTCAATTGTCTATAATCAATACACATGCGCATCGAGCCATCCTTCTTTTTAACAAACAACACTGGCGCACCCCAAGGCGATACACTAGGACGAATGAACCCTTTATCTAAGAGTTCCTGAAGCTGCTCTTTTAATTCCTTCAACTCCGCTGGTGCCATACGGTAAGGTGGAATAGAGATAGGATGAGTATCTCGCACCAGGTCAATACCAAAATCAATATCCCTGTCAGGTGGCATGCCTGGCAGGTCTGCAGGAAATACATCCGGAAAACCACGGCCTACGGGAACCGAATCAACAGATGGAATCTCACTACTAACATCCCTCACAAACGCAAGGTAAGATTCACACCCTTTCTCAATCATACGCTGAGCCTTTAAATAAGAAATCACTCTGCTAGGCACATGCTCTATAGACCCCCTTCACTCAACTCTCGGAGCTCCAGGCATAGCTAAGGTAACGGTCTTAGCGTGACAATCAAGAATCGCATGACATGGGGATAACCAATCTATGCCCAGAATTACATCAAAATCGACCATTCTGAGTAACATCAAGTCCACTAGGGTCTCCAGACCCCCAATAGATATAAGACATGACCGGTACATACGATCCACAATAATAGTATCACCCACCGGAGTCGAAACATGAACAAAAGTAACTAGAGACTCACAGGGCATATTCAAAAAATGAGCAAAATAGGATGAAACATAAGAGTACGTGGAACCAGGGTCAAATAAAGCCAAAGCATCACTATGACAAACTGAGATAGTACATGTAATCACTGCATCTGACGCCAAAGCATCAGGCCTAGCCGGAAGTGCATAAATACGTGGTTGGCCTCCACCTGCTCGACCTCCCCCTCTAGGACGACCTCTAGCTGCCTGACCACCACCCCTAGCGGCTTGGGTAGGTGGTGAAGTGACTGGGGCTGAAGCCGAGGGCTGAACCCTCTACTGAGTTAAACTACTACGACGACGGGGACACTGCCTCCACTCATGTCCGAACTCTCCACACTCATAACAATTACCTGGAGCTGGAGATGAAAACTGACGTAAACCCCTGCCACCGCGATATGCTCGGGTGAAGCTCTGAGCTGGAAGGGCACTAAAAGATGAACGTCCCTGATGAGAACTGCGAGGACCCTGCCCCGACGATACACCACTGTACGCTGAGCGAACTGACTGTGGAGGTCTAAATGAACGACCTCTGTTAGGCTGAAATTGTCCACTAAAATTTCCTGATCCCCGAGGCCTCTTGACCTCTCTTTCCTCACGATCCTGCCTACGAACCGACTCAATATCCCGAGCAATATCAACAACCTGCTCCAATGTGACTCCAGACACCCTCTCTCTGGTCATCAAAATCTGAAGCTGATACGAGAGACCATCTACAAACCTCCTAATCCTCTCCCTGTCAGTAGGGACAATCTCAGACGCATGTCTGGTTAACTCAGAAAACCTCATCTCGTACTGGGTGACTGATAATTCTCCCTGGCGCAGCTGCTCAAAAACTGCCTATGTTGCTCCTCTCTGTGGGACTGAGGAACATATTTCTCCAAAAAGATCGTGGAAAACTGCTGTCAGGTGAGATGTGCTGAACCAACCGGCCTACGCCTCTTGAATGACTCCCACCAAGTAAAAGTAGCACCCACAAACTGAAATGTAACAAACGAGACCCCACTGGTCTCTAAAATACCCGCAGTACGTAGTATCCGCTGGCATTTATCCAGAAAACCTTGGGCATCCTCACCCTCTGTACCGCTGAAAGTCGGAGGCTTAAGTCTGCTAAACCTCTCCAACCTGCGTTGCTCATCCTCAGGCATAGCAGCAACCACAAAATCCTGAGCTGGAGCAACCGGCTGAACTGGGGTTGCTCTTGGTGCCTGAATACCCCGTACAACCTGCTCAGGTGCCCGGGCAGTTGGAGTCTGATTGCCTCCCCCGACCTGAGCTGCAGTGGCAATAGTGGACATAGCAACTTCCTGAGCTAAACTAGAACACACCGTCAATATCTGAGCCAGGGTCTCCTGAAGACCCGAAATAACAATAGGCAATGCCGAGGCCTGAGCCTGTTCCGTTGGAGCTCCATCGGCGGGAACCTGATCCTGAAGGATAGGGGGATCCTGTGGTACTACCCTGACTGTTGCCTGGGCTGGTCCCCTACCTCTACCACGACCTCTACCCCTTGTGGGTCTTGCTGGTGTCTGGTCACCCTGATCGGTATTGCGTGTCCTCACCATCTGTGAGAGAATGAAACAACGTAAGTTTAGATTTCAAGAATCAATAGATGGGCAAAAAGAGTTCAAGAAAGTAGAGATGTTTCCTAAAAGTTCTGCAGCCTCTCGAAGATAAGTACAGACGTCTCCGTACCGATCCGCAAGACTCTACTAAACCTGCTCATGACCGTTGAGTCCTATGTAACCTAGTGCTCTGATACCAACTTGTCACGACCCCAAATCCTAACAGGCCGTGATGGCGCCTATCGTGGAACTAGGCTAGCCAACCATCACATTACTACGCTTTTGTTCAATTTTGACAGTTCACAATATAACAATAATCAAGCAACTATAGCATCAAATACTATAATTAAGTCTTAGCGTCCCCATAATATTCTAAACAACCTCCCAAGAACTGGAGTCAATAGTCATGAGCATCTAAGAATAAATAAATCTAACTCTGCAAAAACTATAATATATGTCTCTGAATCAAATACTAAAGCTAAATAGGGAAGGGAAATGGAGAAGTTATGGACGCTGGACAGCTACCTCGAAATCCCGTGAAATGCTGATATCGAACCTGCGTTAGCTACTGCTGCGAGCTAGTACCTGGATCTGTGCACAGAGGAACAGGGAGTCTTTATGAGTACGCCAACTCAGTAGTAATGAAAATAAATCACAGTCTGAGTAATATAAACACACAGAACATGTACACAATTCCACAAACCAGTAAAACACCAAGTCACCACGTGACATTCATCAAATAATGAGTTCGAAATCAGTTTTCAGAAAAACCTTCGAAAAAGTACAATATCAGTATATCTAAGTAAAATTATCAGTGAAAACCAGTTTGAAAACAAAGTAAATCATAGTTTGAAAACTCAGTAAAATCTTTCATAAAACTGCCCCTCGGGCCAAAATCATTTATCGTAACCATTGCCCATCAGGCATCCTCACAATCACTCTGCCCATCAGGCATCCTCACAATCACTCTGCCCATCAGGCATCCTCACAATCACTCTGCCCATCAGGCATCCTCACAATCACTCTGCCCATCAGGCATCCTCACAATCACTCTGCCCATCAGGCATCCTCACAATCACTCTGCCCATCAGGCATCCTCACAATCACTCTGCCCATCAGGCATCCTCACAATCACTCTGCCCATCAGGCATCCTCACAATCACTCTGCCCATCAGGCATCCTCACAATCACTCTGCCCATCAGGCATCCTCACAATCACTCTGCCCATCAGGCATCCTCACAATCACTCTGCCCATCAGGCATCCTCACAATCACTCTGCCCATCAGGCATCCTCACAATCACTCTGCCCATCAGGCATCCTCACAATCACTCTGCCCATCAGGCATCCTCACAATCACTCTGCCCATCAGGCATCCTCACAGTCACTCTTCATAAGCCCCGCGGGCATCACTCATTCGGTACCGGCGCTCACTGGGGGTGTGTTACAGACTCCGGAGGGGCTCCTACAGCCCAAGCGCAATAATAAGCCACAACATGGCATAATTCACACACAATATAGGCCCACCGCCTCACTCATATCATAACATCCTCACAATATAGGCCAGCAACCTCACTCAGTCAGACACTCTCAATTTGCCCTTCAGGCCATAAATATACCGTGTTCTCGACCCAAAAACAGTGTTTCATTTTCAAGAAGTAGTATCAAAATACTCTGAGTGTCAAAATAATTTCACAGAAAAGACTGAGTGAAAATCACAACGTATCAGCGAGGAAAATAGTAAAAACATCCCCCAAGGGGTAAACAGATCGGCACTAGGCCCCAAACATGGCTTACAGCCCAAAACATATCATAATATATAAATACTATTTAAGCAAAGGCTTAAAAATCGATTTCGCAACTCAATAATCGCCTAAATAGGAAATATTTTCCAAAGTTTCCACCTTTTTATTCTCAAGACCCGTGAAAGGGTGCATAGTTCGGAGTTTCATACCCTCATGACAGGATTTAAAGACATTACTTACCTCAAAACTAGCCCGGAATTATTTCGCAATGCGCTTGCCTCTCAAATCAACCTCCGAAGGCTCCAAATCTACCAAGTTCAGATTTTTATCATCAATATATGCTTAAGGAACGAATTACAATCGAAGGATATCAAATTTAACTCAAAAATCCAAAACCGGTCAAAACCCGACCCCCAGGCTTGCGTCCCGAAACTCAGAAATATTTATACAAAAGTGTTCTTCATCCTCTCACGAGTCCGTACATATAAACAACACCAAAATCGGAGTTCGTTTGACCCCTCAAATCGACCATTTAAGGTCTCATAATCTCAAGCCCTAAAACTCAATTTTTTTACCGATTTCCCATGAATTTACACTGGTTTTAGGTTCTATAGACACTCATAATCGAGTTTTAATGACTAGAATACTTACCTCAATGAAGAACAAGGATTTCCCTCTTCAAAATCGTCCCCAAAAGCTCTTTTCCGTACAACAATGGTGAAAAATAAAGTCTAAGTCGCGGAGGATTTGTTTATATTTTCTTAACAGTAGTTCTGCACCTGCGGCCACTTAAGCGCACCTGCAGACCCGCACCTGCGGTCCCAGGTCCGCACCTGCGGTCTCAGGTCCGCACCTGCGATCTCCCTTGAAGTCTCCCAATTACGCACCTGTGATGCTCCTTCCGCACCTGCGACCTCGCATGTACGACAAATTCCTCGCACCTGCGGACCACTCCCCACTCAGCCAAATCTCGCACCTGCGGAGCCCAGTCCGCTCTTGCGAAACCGCACCTGCGGCTCCCTTTCCGCAGGTGCGAAAACACCAGCAACAGCAATCTAGATTCACCAAAATCACTCCAAACTTCCCGTTAACCACCTGAAACCATCCCGAGTCCTTCGGGACCCCAACCAAACTTGCCAAAATATCCCATAACATCATTCAAACTTAGTTGCAGTCAAAAAACACCAAAACTAACATCAAAACACCAAATTTTCATCGGATTCAAGCCTAAGAACTTTGATATTTCTAAAATCCACCAACGATGCCGAAACTATCCAAATCAACTCCGATTGACCTGAAATTTTGCAGACAAGTCCAACATGACATTATGAACTTGTTTCAACTATCGGAATTCCATTTCGACCCCGATAGCCTATTTTCCACTACCGACCGAAATGGCCAAAAATTAACTTTCACCAATTCAAGCCTAACTCTACACCGGACATCACAAGATTATTCTGAACATCCTCCTAAGTCCCAAATCACCTAACGAAGCTATCCGAACCACAAAATTCGCATTCTGAGGTCGTTTACCCATAAGTCAACTCTTAGTTGACTTTTTTTCATTTTAAGGCTATTTTTAAAGGCCAATTGACTGAACTCTCACTACAACCATTCGATTTCAAGCCTATAAACTCTAATACATCAAATACATTGTAACCAATCTATAATAAGTCAATAACAACAATTATAATGCAGGTTTAACATAACGACGGATATATTCTGTATATATTGGAGTAGACTCCTTCATGAAATACATATGTACTGAAATTTACTAGCAAACCTCGAGTCACTACAACGTTGAATAAGATTTAACTAGAATTTGGATTATTTGCAACTCTTTAAAATTGGATAGAAATTATTTTCAATCCCCAAGTGATATGGAATACGAACGAAAACACGGATATAGCAAAATACGTGGAATCAATAAAAAGATCTAGACCTACAATTGATTGGTAGAACAAAAATCAATTAAGCTATGAGCTGAATTACCTCTATGAACGCAATCAACTGTAACCCTAAACTATGAAAACCCTCAAGAGATTGGTAACTCTTTAAACCCGGATAAAGTAATCAAGCAATTATGCATTCACTACTAATTACTCACCAACAAAGACCAATTTAGAACTAATAAAAGATAAACAAAGCAATAAAGGAATTAATGGCATAAACATAAATGCATTAATTAAAAGATAAGGAAAGAGTGTGAGACTTGCATGTCTTTAAGTTTTATCATTCATCAAGTTTATCCCTAAAGGCACTAATGCTTAGCTATTTATACAAGTGATATTTTAGGTACAAGAAATTCCTAAAATAGCCCCAAATAGTGACTTATTATGCAAATTAGCCACTTTGGTAGAACCTACTCCAAGTTCATCATCTTGCCTCAATTCTTGGCCGTCAAACCATTAGAACACATTGTAATGTGTATGAGACTTCTCCAAAACTCCCTCAGATGCTTCAAGCTTCATAATCAACAATACAAGACCTTGCAACTCATTTGCTTGACTTCGACTGAATCGTCATGATGAAGTAGGTGAATGTCGGGGTGTATCACCAAGTTTGCTTTAAAAATAAAACTCATCATCCAACTTTGAGCAAGAGTCATTCTCATCCTTTCTATTCTATGCAATATCTATTTTATATTTTTAATTCCTCATATATGTAATAACTTTTTTTATTTATAATGATAATGACCTTAAATCTAATAATATAATAGGATAGAATATTATTTAAATTGTAGATAAAATATTGATTTAATAATCATATTATAAGTTTTTTCAAAAATCTATTGTTACATTTTATGATTATTATTTTTATATTAAGTGTATTAAATATGCATATTATGTACGTCTATGTGTGTCTATGAGACTTTAAGTTTTACTTTTTCCCTCACTATCCATTGTGTATACAGATTTTTGAGTTTTGGTTGTTATCAATAATTTTGTTTTGAATTGTAGAATAATATTTTATGTAAAGTATAAATATATAACTTTTTAGGAATTTGTAATAAAATCTACCACTAACTTTTACCCTTTTTATTACTTACATTGCCTAATATATAATTTTACTTTCTTTTATTCTCATTGTAAATAGATTGAGTTTTAATTCTATTAGTAAAATTATTAATACGGATAAATTATTTATTGTAACTTTTATTTTTCTAATTTTCTCATTATTGGATGCCATTAAGCTTGATTACTACTTCTTACTTTTTTTTAATTCAAAAATACGATTTATTTTTCTAGAAGTAAGTCCATATAATAAATATAGATTATATAAAAAATAAAGTTGGAGGATGAGTTTGACTTTCAAAGTCAATTTGGGGATGTAAATGATTTACATCCTCTAAAATTGGATTTAAGTGTTATCAAGCTTAATGGACGCTTTATAACCTTGTCGACTGTGGCTATCTTAAAAGAAATTAAGTTACATAATTTTTACACTACAATTTTAGTGTATGATAGGAATTAGCATATTAATACTATGTTTATCGAATTATCAATAATACTTATTAGAATATTTATTAATAACTATTTAATAAATGATCTGAGGTGTAAGTATTAATCCCCATAAGTTCATAAAAATGGCGATGGTTATGTGTAAACTATTCGATCTAGGATAAGAACCACGCCAACACATTCTACTATATAGAAGAGCCCTAAAGCAAGCAGGAGACCGTCGATATCTCTGCTTGCTGATGGAGGGCAATTGGGTATTTGCACCGTCTTATATTAGGTAAAATTCCTGTTGTGTCCATACATTAACTGATTTCTGTTGTTCCGGGAAAGACTACTTAGGTAATTTTGCAATCCACTGCCATCGCTTAATTTGCTCTGCTTTATCATAATACCATAATTTTGTTCTCTTGCTTTCTGCAAAATTCGCTCATCTTCTTCTTCTTACTCGCTTAACCCTTGTGACTTTTACAGTGCTTTCATAAATTGAATCCCAATTTCTGGAATATAAAGTGATACTTTTGACAGGAGATTGAGATTTTGCTGAGTTTTTCGCAGTTTCACATTTGCTCACTAAGATAATAACATGGTTGAAAGGTTAGTTTTAGTGTTCTATTTCTTCTCCTTCACATGGGTGATTTTGATTATTTTGTTTCATGGATCTTCTTGGTTTGTTGTTTCAATTTTTGTTATTTGTGAAACTCAAAGAACAGCTTAAAAAGAAATTGGGGTTTCCGCCAACGATTTTCTATCTTTGTATGTATTTGAAGTTATTGTCATTTTTAAATTGGGGATTTCAGAATAGATTAGCCTCTCACTTTCTTATATTTGAGCCACAATTCTAAGTTTTATCCTATTTCTTTCTCTGCTTCATCTTCATATTTCATTTTATCTGAAGTTTATCGATTTTGCTGCTACTTTCGACATCACCAGTTAGTCGACCCTTTTTGGTCATTTCATGTAGCACAATTTTAATATGTGCTGACTCTACAAGGCCTTGCACGTGAAATCTGGCTATTGAGGTTGAGAAGGACAAGTGACCGCTTCAATTTCTATCTAATTTGTTTGCCCTGCTTTTCTCTTCGCTTCTACTCTGTTTTTCGTCGGTCCTGTTTCTTTGTTCGATTTCTCCTTCTCCGGCCAATTTACTTGTACGTTTCTCTTTCGCCCATTGAATTACTGTTGTTTAGATTAAGAATTTTAAGAAGATGGAATATTTATGAAGGTAATTTATTTCGGTCATTTAGCAAATCTTTTGTAGTGATCTAATCGCATGATTTCTATTATAGGGTTAGATGGGATTCTGAATTACTGTATTTTCAAAATTGTAAGATCTCAATTTCCTTTCTTTTTTTCCATGTGGGTTTGAATTGAATCTGAAAGTAGAGTGTAAGGAACGGTTATTTAAGTTTGCATATTTGCTGAAGTTGTAAGGATTTTACCCTATGAATTTCACTTAGCTTGCCTATAACATTAAGATCTGCTTTTTCTCTCTATTACCAAAAACTTCTTTTAATTCTTTCTGTAGTAAGTTTTACTAGATATCTTATATTTTTCTTCTAAATTTACTCACACATAAAAGAAGTGTAGAAAGAATTGGTGGGAAGTGTTGATTTCTGAAACAGTAAGGATTTAAAGCACAATGAATTTTACTGATAGAGTAAATTTAGAACGATTATAATGGGAATTAACAACTGAAACAGAAAGATAAACAACTGGAAACACTTAGGATAAGAAGGTGATGAGAAGCGTGGAAGAATTGCAGTGGTGTCCACGACACTAAGGTAATTCTTAATTTTATCTAAAACTAATCCTTATTGCCTAATAATGAATGCATTGACCTCCCCCTGGTATGATGTGCTTGTCTTGGCCATGTATGGAGCTGCTGATTGTGCATTTGGAATGAATATGAGGCTTGCTTTCTCATACACTTCAATGTGTTTCTTAAAAGAAAGAAACAATTTGAAGCTTGAATTTCAGAATCTCAAAATGAGATGACAGTTTGCAAGACTTGCAGCAATATTGAGTATGTGTGGTCTTGTTGTCTCTCCACTTTCATATAGAAGCCAATCTTGCTCTCTGTTATTTTACCTAAAATAACCTCCAAACTGATAATACAACTT
Source organism: Nicotiana undulata (assembly GCA_005239495.1). NCBI lineage: Eukaryota > Viridiplantae > Streptophyta > Magnoliopsida > Solanales > Solanaceae > Nicotiana > Nicotiana undulata. The sequence goes on from ML288402.1 coordinate 108,565, forward strand.
CTTAGAGCATTGCAGTGGCTTGGGATTATATGACCTTATTTCCTTCTGATTTTTGCATATTTAAACTATCCTAAAAACCTGCCGAGCCCTTCACGTGATCAGCCAATACACACAATAAAATCTGTTAGCTTCTTTGGCGTTCAAGACTGAATTTGATGAGGTTGATAGGATGTTTGCTACGAGATGTTGTATGTGTTATAAAATATGAGTCAATCAGAGGCGGACGTAGGATTTGACGATGACAATCATATTTTCTGCTTCCTTCCCTATTCAATCTGTTTCCTTCTGTTTCAACTTCTGCATGCTTGTTCTATTTTCTATTAGTTTATTTGGTGATAGCTGGGATTTTTGGAGTTTTTACATATTTCTGTGAGGGTTACGGCTATGTATATTTGAGACGGATTCTTCGGCTATTTCCATAATACATAGAGTGTGTTGGCATATATGTTTTGTAATTAATTTTTGCCTTCCTAAATGATCAACTTGGTGGTTAAATATACACCAAACAGGAAGAAAAAGAAAAAACTAATAACACAACAGGTATATTAGAGGCTCAGCTAAAGTGATAGGTTTCATATATTGTAGAAATGTTCGAATATTTGATGCTACGTTGTTGCTCTGGGTCTCTGCTTATATATTGTGTGTAGGGATATTTGTGTTATTTTTTACTTTCTACATTTTGCAATGCATCATACAGTACATTTTCGCTGATTATTGATGGTCAAATTAACTGCTTTTTGATTTGTATTAGAGATGTCATGTTAAAAAGGTATAAATTATTCAAATACAGATGCCTACGGATGAAAAAGCCGCAGCGCCAAGTTACCGCTTCGAGAAGAGGAAGCGACATTACTCAGCAAATAGATCTTCTAAAATCAAGCTCAGGAGACATGATGTATACACAAATATGTCAGCTGATAAAAAAGAAATACTTTTATCACAACGACGATCAATAAATATTGAGTCGACAATCCAAGGTCTCTTGGTTGAACATACTGAAGTAACATCATCTTCTGAGGCTGTTGTTGAGTTATCTAGACAGAGAATACTAACAATAGGGGAATCATGTTGCCTTGCTGAAAAGGGTTAGGAAAAAAAATGTAACTGTACGTATATAGAAATCTGGATGTTGTTATTGGGATTTTACCTAGATATGTATTATTAATGTTAAAATGTATTTTTTTCTATGTAGCCGATAAATCTTGCGCGGACGACACAACAATTTGTTCTAACAAAGGAAATAATATAATTGGCTCCCATTCTGCATTCGAATATGGTTAGTAACTATTGAATGTCGTTTCAATTTTAGTTCACCTGAAATATTTCATATATCAGTTATAATGGTTTGCATATTAGGTTCCACATCAAATACACTCGATGAACGGCGTGATCCCGAGGCACCAGTTGTCATAAAAAGAGGTTTGTCTCGGTATACTCTTTTAACAATATTAGCCATATATCTTTTCTCAATACTTGTATGATATCCAACAAATTATATACACAGGTTGTAGATCAATGCTAATAGGTTGTTGGAATTTCAAACAGTTGCCCAGTAATTCAACTACTTTAAAAAATGTAACAAACTGTAAATATTGTGGAGCTAAAAGGTTTGAATATGAATCATCAGGATTTTGTTGTAGCAATGGTTCGGTTAGGTTGACGTCATATGAAATGCCCAATAAATTATTAAATCTCTACTTAGGCAATACTGAAGAATGTGAACATTTTCGTACCTACGTTAGACTGTACAATAATATGTTTGCCTTTACTTCACTTGGGGTGAACTATGACAAAGTACTGGCGAAAAAAAACCACGGAGTTTACACATTTAGAGTACAGGGTCAAATGTATCACTTCATATATGATGTGAGTCCAGCAAATCAACAACCAACAAATTTTCAGATGTATTTTTACGATGACAACACAGAAATATTGAAACAAATGGCTTCCTCGGGTATACTTCGACAGTCGATCATTGAGAAGCTAATACATACACTAAAAATAAATCCTTACTGTATTTTCTAAAAAATCTTTTATACATATCTCAGAATTATCCAACTTTTCTATTGCGTTAAGATGTGGTTCTGGCTTAGATCAGAGAGTATATAATCTTCCAACTTTGTCAGAAGTAGCAGCATTATGGATAGAACAAGAAACGAACAACATTATTTCTTCACCGCATATCCGAAGTTACGCTCACAGTAACAAAAGTCAAATAGTAAATTACTATTATGGTTGATGTGATCCTTTGCAATATCCACTTTTACTTCCGTACGGTCAAAATGGGTGGCATTGCAGTATCCCAAAAATTGTACAACCTATGAATAAATTAAAAAAACGAGCTTACTATGAGACTGAGCAACTTCCGAGCCTTGCTAACATGTGTTCAATTGATGGACTGCTTGATATGGAAGCTAATGTTTTGCAAAAAGGAAAACGAAAAGGGAATAATGTTTCTTGTCGTGAATACTACTGTTACAAACTACAGATGAGAGACGATGAGGAAAACGCAGTTTTACATTCTGACAGATTATTTCAACAATACTCAGTTGATGAATTCATGAAAGTAGAAACTCAAAGATTAGATTTTGCCTCATTTAACCAAGATTTATTTCAGGTTGATGTATTACAAAGACTTTTAGATATCCTGAGACTTGGTGAAAGAGAAGCTTCTAAGATAGGAAAACAAAACTTTCTTCCAACAAGTTTTACGGGAGGTCCGAGAGATATGCGCCAGCATTATATGGACGCTATTGCATTAGTACAATATTTTGGAAAGCCTGATATATTTTTGACCATGACATGCAATCCCTCTAGGCCCGAAATAAAGGAACATTTGCTCACAAAAGATGAAACTCAAAATATGCCTGATTTAATTAGTCGAGTGTTCAGAGCAAAAGTAGAAGAGATGAAAATAGATATATTAAAAAGAAATATTTGAAAAAGTTGCAACTTTTATGTACACTGTAGAATTTCAAAAACGCGGTCTACCACATGCTCATTTTCTTGTTATACTTACTGATGACTACAAATTATTGACGCCCGAGGCTTATGACAAATTTGTTAGTGCTGAGGTGCCTAATCCTGATTCGAACTCTTACTTGCATAAGCTTGTTATTAAACACAGGATGCACGAGCCTTGTGGTCATTTGAATCCTACAAATTCATGCATAAAAAGAAATGAGTGCAAATTTAAGTATCCCAAGAGCTTTGCTGATGAGACAACGAAAGGAAAGAACTCATACCCAATTTATAGAAGACGAAATACTAGTAAATTTGTGAAAGTTAAGAAAAAATTTCTTGATAACTCCTGGGTTGTTCCTTACAGTCCTTATCTGCTCTGTAAATACAATTGCCGTATAAATGTAGAAGTTTGCTCCGATATTAAAATTGTCAAATATATATACAAATATATCTGTAAAGGACATGATAAGATTTCGTTTGGCTTACACGAAGATAACACAAATTTACAAATAGATGAGATAAAAGAGCATCAATCTGCTAGATGGGTGTCAGCTCCGGAAGCTATGTGGCGCTTATTTGCCTTTCCTATTAGTGAAATGACTCCAAGTGTTTATCACCTCCAGCTACATCTTGATAGACTACAGTTTGTTTCTTTCAAAAAACTGACACAATAGACAGTATCGTGAAAAATTCTATGATTAAGAAGACAATATTGACAGAACTTTTTTTGATGAATGAAACAAACAAAGATGCTAAACAACTTAAATTGTTGTGCAAAGATTTTGCACAATACTTCGTATGGTCATCTACCTATAAAATGTGGACTCGACAACAACGAGGTAATGTTATCGGTTGCGTTGTAACGTGTCATCCAACAGAAGGAGAAAAAGATTACCGTAGATTATTAATAATGAATGTGAGAGCACCGAAATCATATAGAGATATTCTGACAGTAAATGGAATATGTTGTTGTCACGACCCAAATTTCCCTCGGCTATCGTGATGGCACCTAGTATGCACAATATTCGTGTTATTTGATTAGTTATAGTAGCAACTGGTCAGTAACTATTTGAACGGTACGAAGTTTTACCACTTAATAAAAAAAGGAAAAATATCTTATTCTTGTCCGAAAAAATTAGATTCGCACATAATGTTTACGAATGTTCTAATACCATCCTATACTTATTTTTAGTGCAACAAACACCGAAATTTTTTAGGGTGTTATTTATTACAATAGTATTAGAACGCCTGTAAAGTTTGAGTGTGAAACTAATTTTCCGGCCGTACATGTACAGGTGCATCTATGCATTTTCCCATAAAAAATGGAATGAATTGAAATCAACACCGTATGTAGGGGCTAAGGTAAAACCAACATTGGATACCTTAATTGGTGCAGAGAACCAGGAACCTAAATACTACCTATGAAGATTTGCCACTTACTCAAATCTCCATTATTTGTAGGAGTAGAAGGAGACAAGTACAATGTAAATATCAAATTTTCGCCTTCCCATTAATTTGTAAACAATAAAATTGTTTTAAGTCCATGCATGCAGCTATTTTTTAATTATTATAATTTGCATCCAACACGAAGGGAAGGCCCTCCATGCTTCCTCACATTTTCTCAATTCACTACCCTCCAAACTCCAAACTCCAAATAGTTTTTGCCTCTCCTATCTTATTTATGCCTTCCATTTTATTTTATTTTCAATTTATTGGTAAAGGACAAAGCAGCATGAAAGTTAACAAAGTCAAACAAGTCATCCTTGTTTGGGGTTGCACATTTTTCACTTCTTAAAACAAATTAAATTAGTAGCAGATTAATTGATCTGCCAACAAAATCCTGCATTGTTTATGCAAGATCTGTTATTAACATGTCAAGCAATGTCATGTACTAACTTAACAAGCCGACAGATATTTTAGACAAATTGAAGGTTCTCCACATCATTAAGTTCCTTATGTCTAATACTTTCCAATAAGTTCAATTTATATGCATATTGATCATGGTATAATGTATATCCGATTGTATAGATACTTTTGTAGGAAGTGCCCTATCAGGAAAATTTGCTACTATTATTTACATTTGAAAAAATTATTAAATTTACAACCTATTGTATTAAGAAAATGTCACTGAAATTGGTTATTAGTCGGTACCTATTAAATAAAGTTACACCCATATAATGATATAAGTACTTTCTATATGAACCGATGGTATATATATGATTTAAATTAAACATAATGATATATGTGAAAATTCTCTTTTATATATTATGTAGTAATGCACGTTAGTAAAAGTTAGGAGAGTGTAGAGTTTTTAAAATGGTGGTGAGTAGTTTTTGTTGATAGTGCAGGCACGTAGCAATTTCGGTGCTTTTGCATGTGATGAACAACCGCAAGCGGACAAGAACAGCTCTGCAGAAATGGTCTGTAAGTAACAAAGTCAGTCAAATCTCGGCTTCTTTTGGCTCATCTCCGACATCCCTCAACCACCAAATTAATATTACCACATTAAATTTTTGTTCCTAAATTGTTACTACTAAATTATGATCCTATGAATGCATCTTTAATATAGGAGTATCATTTATTTATAGAAAAATACTCTAGTTAGAAGCATCCATGCTTCTACGTGTGCTTTGTCTTCTTTCCCTTGATTGATCCATTGCATCGGTTCTCTCATCTTTGGTACCTACCTCTCTCATTCTCTTTTTTCTTTTATTCTTCCTTTTTCTTTTATTTTCATTAGATACACTATTTGTGAAATTCACTAATATAATTAACCATACCTCACCTGTTGAAAATATGTTGGGTTTGTTATTGTTGCTGCACTCGATAAAAGTGAATAAAAAGAACTTTTTTATTTAATTAAATCTAAAACCTCTGACTAACGTAGAAAAATACCTATCATCTCATCACCTCTTGGTGGTTAGGGAAGTAAAATGATCAGTTAAACATCTTTTATTGAAATATCGGTGACAAAATTTCTGACCTCACTAATATAATGCTACAAGAGATCTCTTACTTTCTCACTCTTCTTCTCTTATATATATCCACATAACTTCACTCTCCCCTTCAACTCAACCCTACCAAAACAAAGAAAGAGAAAGAAAGACAAACCATATTCTTTGACAATGGCTTCTCCTATTCCACTAGCAAGATTGTCAATTGAGCGTAGACCCAAATTGCTTAAAGATTTTCTTCTTCAAGACGATCCATATTCTTGTTCATATAATGATATTGGGTCACACCCTCGAAAATTATGCAAGTCCACAAGTTCGAATTTTCATGGTTCAAGAATTAGGTCAAACAAAGCTTCATCTCATCAATTACTTAGAAGTCGATCATCTAGAGCTGCTACTGCTACAATTTCCGCCATTAACAAGGTCATTAACATTGTTAAGTTCTTACCCTTTGCCTCTGTCAAATCTCCTTCCATTTTTCCGCGAAGCATTTCAAGAAAACTATCAAGAAGAACCAACCACAGGGACGATATTAAAAAACATAATAACCAAGATGTCTCTGTCACCGTCAAAGTCAAAGACATCCTACGGTGGAAATCATTTAGAGACTTGGTAGATGAGAAATCTACACCATATTCACCAAATAGATGCACCACCACCACTACAACCACCACCACCACTACCACAAGCAGCAAGAGAACTAGTTGGTGTGATAGTGATTTTACTGCGGAGGATTTACCGTCATGGTGGGGTGAAAATGGTGAATTTTTGGGTGAATTAGAAGATGGGATGAAGAAGGTTGGTAGAAAGAATATATTCGAGGAAACTGTCGGTGGGTATAGCCTGGGAACCACAAGAGCAATCAAAAGGGACCGTAAGGTGAATATTTATTTTTTTTAAATTATTGATATTGAACCATAATCTTGCATGCAGCTTTGGATACTATAGAAACATACCAGTTTATAATACTCTCTATTGTCATTTTTGGTATAGCCTTGTATACAGGCTGACATAGTCTCTATAATGTTTTCTGGCTACACTTAATTAAATACAACTAGTATAACAATATCATGACCAAATTTAAAAATTGATTTTTTTTTTTTTTGGAATTTATCACTACATTTTCCTCTCCAATGTTTTAACGACGGTATTCTTTAATTTAACAGGAAGACTTGTGCTTTGATGAGAATGAGCAACACAGCCCAGTTTCAGTTCTTGAATCTCCATTTCAAGAAGATGATGAAGAAGGAATTGCCTTTTCTTTCCACCGAAACCTTGCTAATTTAGACAGTAAGCTTCAATCTCCAATTACCTTAATTTACTTCTAGTTACCATCATTTTGACATGGGATAGAAAGACGGGACAGAAACATAGTACTATAATACTTTAAATTACTGGACTTCAAGAATGCATTGTTTCTCTGGTTGTTTCCACCATGTCATGTTTATTTGGTTTATATCATGGAATATAAATCACATGTAGTAACAACAATTTTATCTCATCCATTACAGAAAGGACAAGCATGTTCATGCAAAGAATTCAACAGTTTGAGAGTCTTGCCGAAGGAAACACCGGCTTTGAAGAAGAAGAACAACAACAACAAGATGAAGAAATTCGAGAAATTGAAGAAAAGGCAAAGCAATTGTTGAGCAATTTGAAAGAGACAATTAACATGGAACTCATTGAAGATTGTGAAGCAAACTATGTGGATGAGCTTCTCTTTGATTTCTTTTGGCATGAATTGTGTACAACTAGAAAGCATCAAAACAATGATGATGGTGAGAGTGATGAAAAGCTAATGAGAGAAGCAAAATCTTGGATCAATGGTGATTACAATGGGGAATTTGAATGGGAGATTGAGGATAAAAGAGAATCCTACATAAGTGACATGGAAAGAGAAGCAAGGTGGAACAAGTTTGAAGAGGAAAAACAAGAGTTGAGCTTGGACTTGGAGTTTCAAGTATTCAACGATTTGGTTCATGAAGTCTTGGAAGATGTTTTTTTCTCATAAATGTTAGATTATTTGAAATTTGAATATAGTAAAAAAGTAGATCGGTGCACAAGGCACCCTGCGTTAAAGGCCACACCACAAGAGGTATGACGTAGATCGACAACGTGCCTACTCTAATGCAAGCATTAATGACTGCTTTCACGACTCGAACATTTAGTATTCAGGAAGAATTCCATGTATCATATTAACATGTGTAGAACATGTTATATATACAAGTGAATTATTGTAGACTAGTTAGACATAGGTAGAATCTCTTGAATTGGACACACTCTTTTCTGCTACTTATGTATAGTTCTAATGTTGGCTGGTTATAAAGCCGACGATTTTTCGAAATTTGTAGACAACAAATGTTTCCCGAGGAGGAAGTTTAATCACTGATCGAACTTCTTCTTTTGCTTCTTTGTACGTAATCAAAATTCCAGTATTCCTTGTTTCTATTATTTTCTGTTGCGATTTCTGGCCCGGTTAGAAAACGGGCCAGAAGTAAATTGTTTTTCAAAAGCTTTTCTATAACCTAATTGCCCAGATGGTAATAATATATGAAAGTCGAGTTTGGCCAGCTGACCTTAAAATACTACAACGACGACGACAATAATAAAAATAATAACTATAATAATAATAATTGAGGAAATTTTGTAATATCTTCAATCCCAAAATTCTAAACCACATGGAAATGTCATAATGAACCAATTCCGTTCTTCTTTTCTGTTCCTTTCGTAGAGAAGTGTGGATCGGCAAATTCCAATAGTAGGCCAAAAAAACTCGGATCTTTACATAAATAGCCAATCGGATGCATTATTTATTTCTTTTATTAGTATATATGGACTATATGCTAATTATACATGATTGTGTGTATACTATACATCCGTCCGCTATTTTCAATTAGGTGACTATTTAAATTAATCAATTTTATTTGGTTCCAAATTCTTTTGCTCCATATGTAATTAGTTTCAGGAAGATTTGCAGAATAATTTAGTGTCGCCGTTTCTATTTTGATCCCATTATTTTTTATTTAAAAAACTAATAGTCCAGCTGACAGAATTTTAAAGCATGCTGCCAGAATTTTACAAACACCATTAGAATTTAATTTTAATCACAATGCTAGAATTTTGAAGCACGCTGCTAGAAGTGAAAATAATGGCAACATGCTTCAAAGCTCTAGTATCGAATTATAAAACTCGTGGAGGGTTAATTTATCAAAACTTTTTTTACACTACTGAAAAACAAGAATTAGCGACGAATAAAATCTGTAGCTAAATATAAAAAAATCGTTGTCATTCCTATTAAGCGACAAATTAGCAATAGATTCTCAAAAAATTCTATTAGCTATGAGCGATTTATAACAGATTTGCAACAAAATTCATAGCTAATTTTAGTTTTCTGTAATGTTAATAGGGTTGAAATATAAACAGTGGTTTTATGTCCATCCGGCGTAATTTCCAGTTAGTTTGATGGTCAACATTGTTTAGTGTCAGGGCAAGTGCACATATAGTCATTCTCAGAGATGCCTAATTTCTAAATAGCATTCATTTAGAGTGGCTACCTAGTGTCATTTCTACTTTAGTGTCTAGTTCGATGGTCTTTAACCCAACATTGATTACCGTTTCTGGTCCTATTATAATAAAATCTGGCTTCTTCTTCTGCCCAACGAGTGGACTATTCGTTGTTAGTTTGAAAGACAACCTCCTCATTTTTCTTAGCATTTGATCGGAAATAGTCGGTAATTATGAAAAATTATTTGTAGTCCGACAAGATGTTTCCGTGAATTATAAACCTAAGTACGTGTATGTGTAACAAATTCAAATCAGATATTTTCTTAAATTTAAAGGAATTTATTAAGAACTAAACAACGGGAGTAATAGTTGGCTCTTCAGGCTTTCGAGAAAATGTTTTATTCTATAGTCAACATTTCAAAAGCTGAATATTTGGAAAAATTAAAACTCCAAAAAGTGAAAAACATAAACTAAAGCTAATAAGTTGGCAAGATGCAAACAGCCAGTGAGTTTAACAAACAGCGACGACGTAGCGGTCAACCCGAGGATTTTGTATCTAGTGACCACTTAAAATTGTTGTCTTTAATTAATTAATTAATAACAAATTAACACATTACTTCGGAATAATAATAAACAAAGTTTGTTACTTTCTTTATGACTTGTCAATTTAACTTTCTTCCAAACAGCGTAACACTTTCTTATGTCTAAAGCAATCCTGTTAATGAGTCTTATAGAAGAGTAACTGTTGTCCCTATGATTCTACTCTTTCCTATGTCAACTCATATTTAAATAAGTCGCACTAATACTTTGTCTAAATGCTATTAATCTAAATGCAATTGTGTGGGGTATCAGAAATGAGTACCTCGTAGCCAACTTGAAGGAGTTAAAGTTCGATATTGAACTTTTTCTAATGATCATTTTGTCATTAAGTACCAGAACTGTCCTATAAAATTATAGGAAATAAGTTTATTTATACTTGAATAGGCTAACATGATATTAACTCATTCATTAGGGATAATCCAGTACGATAACTTTACCTTGGCCTGAGATACCCCATAGTGAAAAAAAATATTAAATGTATTGATAGTTCTTAAGAGTCCACCAAACAGTAGAGGTACCAGGTCCTCTAATGGTTACCAGAGAGTTAAGAGATAGAAAGACAAGTAAAGAGACAAGGGATTTTTACGTGGAAAAATCCCACTCAAGGGGACAAAAACCACGACCTACACTTGTAGGATTTCAACTTCACTAACTTGTAATCTAAACTATTACAAGCCACTTTGAAAGGCAACCTTACAAAGATTTCTACACACTAACTTGTAATGCTTCTTACAAGCCACTTTGAAACTATCTAGTTACAAAGACTTTGACACATGACTAACCTTAGCCACACAACAGTTTAGAGAATGAGAGATTAAAGGTTCCTAACTAGTTGCTTCTACAAAAGCTAGTAGGATACAATGAAAATAAAATACAAGAATACAACTCAACTAAGAACAATATCAGTACTTGATGAACACGTTGTGTAGGCCTTAGTGGAGTTGTCTTCTTGCTCTTGAAGCTCTTGAGTCTTTAATGCTTGAGAGTACTTAATGCTTGAATATTCTTTTGTACATGCTCAAGTAAGAAAGTGTTGTTCTTTTTGCTTCAAGATATTCTCATACATTGCACATCCCAAGAAGGATGCCCAATGTCTTGAGGGTACAAGGATCAACCACAAGGAAGTGACTACTGCGTTGTTGCTACACTATAGCGTGAACAGTGACAGCCAGTCACTTTTCTGTCACAGCTTTTTACAGCTGTCAAGTTGACTTGTTCTTGAATCTGTGAGTCCGATGAGGGAGCAGGTCCCTCAGCTGGTCCGTCCTTATTCAGCAATGTATGATCCGGAATTCCTGGAGACATAGATGACTTGTGATGTTGTATATGCATTAGGTCCTCGACCTGGTTCTTCACATAAAAGTTTGTTAGGTCATCAAAACAAAACACAACTCATCAATTTCCCCCTTTTTGATGATGACAAACTTTTATAATTGGGAAGTGAACTAGTAGTGCAACACATCACCAACCAGGTTCTTAACGAGTTCCCCCTGTCGATTTGCTTCCCCCTTAAACTGTGCCTTTCCCTTTAAACTGGCAGAATTCCCAATTACCCCCAATTACTTCCCCCTTTTGACATCACAAAAAGTCAGACGCAGGTAAAAAGAATACGCAGGAAGTCCACAAAAGTTAACTCATGCCCCTTGTGTGCACACATGCATGGTAGAAGACAGAATAAAATTCAGAAAAAGCATCAAATAGAACACAAAAAAGACTGATTTCATTTAATAGCAAAAATATTAAAACATTGTAGAAGTCTTTGCCCAAGGGCAGAAGACTTTACTTTAGATGTTCAAGATGGGAGCAGCCATATGGTTTCCAATCCAACAAAAAACAAAAAGAGATAACATTAATAACAACCAGCCACAGCATAAGGAGAACAGATGAGAGAGGAATCCTAGGAGGCACTAGAGGAGGAGGTCTTAGAGTTAGAGGCAGTGAGAGAGCGAAGGACCAGGTCCATGCGAGCATTCGCAGAGGACTGTTCCTGAAGAAGCCTTTCCTTCAGATTTTCGACTTGAAGTTTCAATTCTGCATTCTCCTTTGTCAGGCGGGACACTTCTTCATCAGTGGAAGTTGAAGAACCAGGTCCCTTATTAGACAGGCCTGACGCCTCCATAAGAGCTATTTGAGCTTTCAGCCTCTTGATGGTGTCCTGGGAAGCATTCAAAGCATTTATCAATTGAGCAATTGTGGAATTGCTGCCCCAAGCCTTCTCTATGCATTCACATTCTTCCAGAGTAAGCTTGGTGAAGATCTTCTTGCGAGTTCCAACACGGGGATTGCTGAGAGGCACCTTGAAGTACTTGAAGACCCTGGTCAGTAGGAAGCCATAAGGGAGACCGTGATTTCCATCCTTGAGAGACACAACCTTGTTCATACGATCGATCATTAGAGCAGGCAGGTTGATGAGAGTATAGTTGTCAAGGGCCTCCATAAGGATCAGGTCAGACAGGGATGCCACAGATCGTCGTTCAGCCCTGGGGAGGAGGACTTTGTTGACCAATTCAAACAGCAGCTGGTATACTGGCAGCATAGACTTCTTATGAACCCGGTCCCCCTGTTGAACAGAACCAGGCTTCATAATGGCTTTCCGAAAACTGTGACTGCAGGCATCCTGAGTTAGAACTATAGAAGATATTCCTTCTGACGGGATATCAAGTATCTCTCCCAAGAGAGCATCATCGAACAAGATGTCCGCATTCCCTACAACCACACAAGCATGGCGATCAACCGGCAAGAGAAATGTAGTGTAGAACGCTTGAACAGCTTCCTCATATGCTTTGGGCGCACTCACATTCAGAAGACCCTCCCATTTTTGAAATTCAATAATAGCCATGAGTTGGCTCATTCCAGGCATATCCAAAGTCTCAGGGTCGATTGTACGCCCTAGCAGTACCTTTTGCCGCTGAATATTCTCCTTCCATATAGCAGCTTGAACCGAACTAGGTTCCCTTTCTGGTTCTTCAGCCTTTTCTTCTCTCTTTCGCTTTCCAGACACTTTCTGATGGTCCCTTAGAACTGGCAGACTTCTGCTCACTAGCTTCTCCAACATTGTCCTTCTTCGTCACTTCCTCATCCAATTTTAAGACTGTGGGTTTCACACTCTTCCTCGACACTGCTTTCTTTCTTGTACTAAGGAACTAGGTTGCTCAAGAGTTTCCTCTTCAACCTCAACAACTGGAATGTTTTTGTCCACTGCAATTTGACCTTCCTTCACCAGACGCCTCCCCTTAGACTTGTTACATTTCTTGCTTTTCTCCAGAGCTTGATCCACAACCTTCTTCTTTTGGAGTCTAGTCGAGGGACGTTTCACAGAGAAAGTGGGAAGACTGACTCCATGACGAACCTTGAAACGTGCATTGAGCGCCATATCATCTTCATCCTCGATACTCACAAGAGGATGGAGGGGAGGAATAGATTCGAGAGGGGGAGTGTAGAAGATTGGCTCACTTGGAGAAGATGGTGTACCGGGTCCCTCACCAAATTTTGGAGTCTCATGCTGAGTAGACTCAAAAGGAATCATGGTGCCAGCATCTTTAAGAGCAGATGATGAGGCTCCCAGAGTCTCAGGAAGAGGACAAGATCCTTCAGAGGGTTTTTCTGAAGAAATGGCAATGATATTTTCAGCGGCTTCTTTGTCCGGGGACTCCATAGGTGTTTGAGCAGTGAGAAAAGTAGAGTTAATGTACTGGTTTGGATCTCCCTCTGAGGAGTCAGAAGTGGGAGATGTTCCAGGAATAAGTGGCTCAGATAGAGGTACAGAGGGAGATGGAGGTGAAGCAGTGACTGAAGGGGTTAGGGTTTTTGGTGACAGTGCAGATGGTTCCGAGTCAAGGTGAGAAGCTTCAGGGACTGAGGTTCCCTGAGATGATTCTGGTACTGGGGGAGGTGAAGATGGCTTGGAAGCAGATAGGGTTTCCTTGGATGGTGAGGAAACTTGTCCCTCACCAGGGGTGATGTTAAGGTCGGTAGCCTTGGAGGAGGAAACGATTTCTCTTGAGATGCCATTTTTTATCACAGTAAGTAAGAGAGAGAGGAGGAGTAGAGGAGAAGGAAGCTTTTTGGGTTTAGATAAGTGAGAGTGATGGGAGTGGTGAGAGAAGAGGAGTTATGTAGAGAGGAGGAGGAAGGGAAACCTGTCCAAGTGACGGTTTTTGAAAAGTGGGAGAACGTGTAGGGGAGTTGAAAGGTGTAAGGTCGGACTTGATTGATGTGCTTTCTGAAAAGGCGTAGAGAGAGGACAACATAATAGTGGCAGCAGTAATTAATGCAGTTACCTTTTTGAGAAAGAGGAAGAGAAACCCATGTAACTACTAACCTGGTGTACAGGAACCAGGTCCCATACTCGTTTTATTTTGAGAAAAGAGAGTATAGTCCTTTCATGGTCTACAGTGCCACGTCATTAAATTTTTTAATCACTATGCGTGTCTACCTGCAACGGTATTGAAGTGAGTTAGACTTTATTAGGAAAACACCTTAGCATCTTATCCTGAGTAAGACATGTAAGCCATAGGAGAACCAGGTTCCTAATTGGGTCTCGGCATGCCCAGAGCCAGTCTATTCTTCTCAAAGTGTTCTCTTCCAAGAGCTTTAGTGATAATGTCTGCAATTTGATCTTCAGCGCAACAGAATCTCATGCAGATGTGTCCCTTTTCAACCTTGTCTCTGAGGAAGTGATGTTGCACATCAATGTGCTTGGTTCTTTTGTGTTGAACAGGGTTTTTTTCCATATTGAGTGCACTTGTGTTGTCACACAGGAGTGGAATGTTGTCGATGAAAACTCCAAAATCCTCCAATTGTTGTTTGATCCACAGCAGTTGAGCACAGCAAGAGGCAACTGCAACATATTCTGCTTCAGCTGTGGATAGTGCTACTGAGTTCTGCTTTCTTGTGCCCCATGAGATTAAGCAAGATCCAAGAAAATGATCCATCCCTGAAGTGATTTTCCTATCTACAAGATAACCTGCATAGTCAGCGTCAGCATAACCAATAAGATTAAAATTGTCACCTGAAGGATAGTAAAAGACCAGGTCCTGTGTGCCTTTGAGGTAGCGCAGGATCCTCTTAGATGCTTTCAGATGTGACTCCTTAGGATTAGATTAAAATCTTGCACACAGTCCCACACTGAAGACTATGTTTGGTCTGCTAGCTGTAAGATAGAGAAGTGGTCCAATGATCCCTCTATACATGGTTTGAGTTACAGGGGTGCCAGCATCATCCATGTCAAGTTTGGTGGCCACTGCAATGGGTGTGTCAATAACCTTGGAAGCCTCCACATCAAACCTTTTGAGTAGTTCCTTGATATATTTCTGCTGACTGATACACGTGCCCTTGATGGACTATTTGACTTGAAGACCTAGGAAGAAGTTCAAGTCCCCCATCATGCTCATTTCGAACTCACTTTCCATAAGCGTTGCAAACTCTTTACACAGAGAGTCTGTTGTAGCTCCAAAAATAATGTCATCCACATAGACCTGGACAATGAGAAGGTTCCTTCCTCGTTTCTTCAGAAACAAGGTGTTGTCTATCTTCCCTCTAGTAAAACCATTGTCGAGTAGAAACTTTGATAGCCTTTCATACCACGCTCTAGGGGCTTGCTTCAATCCATACAGGGCTTTGTCTAACTTGAACACATGTTCTGGATGAACATGGCTTTCAAACCCAGGGGGTTGCTTGACATACACTTCTTCCTTGAGATAACCATTTAATAATGCACTCTTCACATCCATTTGGAACAAGGTGAATTCCGTATGGGATGCAAAGGCAATGAGAATTCGAATGGCTTCCATACGTGCAACTGGAGCAAATGTTTCATCATAATTAATCCCTTCTTCTTGATTGTAGCCTTGAACTACCAGCCTTGCTTTGTTTCTAGTAGTCTTCCCATTCTCATCCAGCTTGTTCCTGAACACCCACCTGGTTCCTATGATGGTTCTACCTGAGGGTCAAGGTACCAAGTGCAAAACCTTATTTCTCTCAAACTGATGGAGCTCCTCTTGCATAGCCACAATCCAGTCAGCGTCCTTTAGAGCTTCCTTAATATTTTTAGGTTCAATTTGGGACAGAAAGGCTAAGAAGGCTAAGGAATTTCTGGTTTTTTATCTAGTTTGAATTCCAAAATCAAGAGGGGTGATTATGTTATCAAGTGGGTGAGAGCTTCTATGTTTCAAATTTGGAACCTGAATCTGATTGGTAGAGGTACTTGGTATGTTGGTTAGGCTTCCATGTGATTCCTGTTCTGCAGCCTGAGGAGTGCTTTCCGCTGCATCTTCAACTCTTTCCTCAGCTTCTGTGGGAGAGATAGGGGTACCAGGTTCCTCTTGAGGTCCTGAGGACAGTGTTGAGTTGCCTTCCAAAGTCTCCTTTATTTGACTCAGCATGTCAGCCTTCCCATTTGACACATTAGAGATTTCTCCCGGAACCAAAAGTGGTTCATTGTCTTGATTATCACCATTGTTATCCTTGGTTGAGAATGAAGATTCATTGAGGAGTACATGAACACTCTCTTCCACACACTGAGGTCTTTTATTGAACACTTTGTATGCTTTGCTTTGAGAGGAGTAGCCCAGAAAAATTCCTTCATCACTCTTGGCATCAAATTTTCCCAGCTGATCCTTCCCATTGTTCAACACGTAGCATTTGCAGCCGAAAGACCTTAGATGAGTTACCTTGGGCTTTCTTCTATTGAGCAGTTCATAAGGAGTTTTGTTCATGAAGGACCTGATCATGCACTTGTTCACCAAGTAGCACGCTGTGTTGATTGCCTCAGCCCTGAATTTTTTTGCAATCCCACTGTCTATGAGCATCGTTCGAGCCATGTCTTCCAAGGTCCTGTTCTTCCGTTCTACCACACCATTTTGCTGAGGAGTCCTTGGAGCTGAAAAATTATGTGTAATTCCATTCTCAATACAAAATTCATCAAATCTTGCATTGTCAAACTCCGTTCCATGAGCAGATCTGATGCAAGCTACCTTTATGTTCATTTTCACTTGAATTCTTTTAACCGAGGCTACAAATACCTCAAATGTCTCGTCTTTTGATCGAAGAAACAATGTCCAAGTGAATCTGGAGTAGTCATCCACAATCACAAAAATGTATCTCTTTCCACCCCTACTTGCAATTCTCATTGGTCCACATAGATCCATATGGAAGAGTTCAAGAGGCCTGTATGTGCTGACATCTTTCTTTGGTTTAAAGGATGACCTTACATGTTTCCCTTTTGCACAGGCATCACATACTTTGTGGTCTTTGAATTTTGACGTTGGCAGACCACGAACCAGGTCCTTCTTTATCAATTTGTTTAACAGAGAGAAACTGGCATGCCCTAGTCTTCTGTGCCAAAGTTCAGCATCATCTTCAATATCCTTTAGGCAATTCACCTCACCTGCTTCCAGAGATTTGAAATCAGCAACATAGATGTTTTTGTACCTTTTGGCTATCAGCACCACCTCTCCAGTTACTAGACTTGTAACAGTGCATGTTTTTGACAAAAATTCCACCTTATTTCCTTTATCACATATTTGTGAAACATTCAAAAGACTGTATTTTAATCCGTTCACATAGTAAACATTTTCTATTGAGTGTTCCAGTGATCTTCCAACTCTTCCAACACCAAGGATGTAGCCTTTCTTTCCATTTCCAAAGGATACATCCCATCCTTGCAGGGCCTTCAGTGAGTGAAAATCCATAGTATTTCCAGTCATATGCTTTGAGCATCCACTGTCCATGATCCACTGTAGTCCACTTTCCCTCGCTGATCCCTGCACATGCAAGTTAGTGGTTAGATTTAGGAACCCAAACAAGTTTGGGTCCCTTGTAATTTGGAAATGGGTGAATGAGAACTCTTCTAGTCCATGCTGGCAGGATTTTGTGTTTCTTGTTGGGACCGGGTCCCTGGTCAGGTTTTCGTCTGCCTGCAAATATTTTATTTTTCCTAACTGACTGGTCTCTGGCTGGACAGTTTTATTTGAAGTGTCCATTGTTCCCACAATGAGTACAAAGCCAATTGTAAGGTATTGTGACATATTTGCTGTGAGGATTGTAATAAGTCTTCTCCTTTTGGAATCCAATTCCCTGCCTACTTCCACTATTGTTAAAGTACATGGCATTGACAGCATCTGACGACCATGTCCAGTTTAGAGACTTCTTTAAGTCATATTTCACTTTACTTAATTCAACATGAAGCACTTTGTTTTTCTCTAACTCCCTACACAGACTTACTCTTGCTTCATTAAAAACTTTCTCAAGTGTGACATACCTTTCACTAGTTATTTCCTTTCCTTTTTCTACACTTGATGGACCAGGTTCTAGTTTGAGCTCCTGGATGGTTTCCTCTAGACATGAGATTTTATCTTGAAGGTTATTTCTTTCTTGT
This sequence comes from Nicotiana undulata, assembly GCA_005239495.1. Classification (NCBI taxonomy): domain Eukaryota; kingdom Viridiplantae; phylum Streptophyta; class Magnoliopsida; order Solanales; family Solanaceae; genus Nicotiana; species Nicotiana undulata. The sequence goes on from ML288402.1 coordinate 126,964, forward strand.
TCTACAGCATTTATTCTTTCATTCAACCTAGTTTTATCAAGACCTAAGCTTTCAGTTTTTTCTTTCAAATCTCTCATCACTGCAGTCCTATCTTCTCTCTTTTCTTTTTCAAGATTTCCTAAGGTGTTCTTTAGATCCTCCACTACCATTAATAGTTCATCTCTAGTTTGTTCTACTTCTCCTAGTTCAGTGGTCAAAAGGTCCTTATCTTCGACTAAGACATAGTATGTATCAATGAGAACGTTAGACAGGGACAACAATTTTTTAGGAGAGTAGGATTTCAGATTTCTCTGAACATCCCTGAAATTTACCTCTTCTGGGTCATCTTCTTCTTCTTCTTCATCTGATTGAGCCATGAGAGCAAACAATGAGTCGTACTCCTTTGCCTTGTTTTCAACTGCCATCATGGACCTGTTTTCTACTTCAAGTTCCTCCTCTGATTCACTGGATGAATCTCCCCAAGCGGCAAGGGCTTGCCTTACAACATTGTCAGCTGCACTCTTCCTACTGAATCTCCTCTCCGGAACCTGGTTCCTGTTTGGAGCTTTGTCCATGTTGAATTTGTAGGTATCTTGTTTCAGTAGCGGGCAGTTTTTTATGAAGTGACCTGGCTTACCACACTTATGACACAAGTCATGGTTCCTAGGCTTGCTTGAGCTGCCTCTTCTTGGTATTCCACCATTCCTTCGAACCATCTTCTGGAATCTCTTGGTGAGATAGGCCATGTCATGATCTTCCTCACTTGACTCTTGTTTTTCATCATGGAGAACCAGGTTCTTCTCCTTTTTGGGCTCTCTTCTTTCACTGTCCTTTTTCCTTTTCATCTCGTAAGTTTTTAGGTTCCCAATCAACTCATTCATTGTTAGGATTTGCAAGTGCTTTGCCTCAGTGATGGCATTTACTTTGCTTTCCCAGGAACTAGGTAGAACACTTAGGATTTTTCGTACTAGCTTGTTCCTGGGAATGATCTCTCCTAGAGAGTGAAGCTCGTTGATGATGGAAGTGAACCTGGTATGCATGTCTTGTATATTTTCATCTTCCTTCATCTTGAACAGCTCATACTCGGTAGTGAGCATGTCTATCTTTGATTGCTTTACTTGTGTTGTTCCTTCGTGGGCTGTCTGCAGGGCTTCCCAGATTGCTTTAGCAGAATGACAAGCAGAAATTCTGTTATATTCATCCGGTTTTATTCCACACACTAGAATTTTCTTCGCACGATAGTTCTTTTCCACAGCTTTTCTATCGGCATCATTATAATCCAGTCTTGTTTTTGGCACCAGCAATTCAACCTCTCCCACCTTGTGCATAGGAACATGAGGTCCATCACAAATGATGTCCCATAACTCTGAATCTTCATCCATGACGAAGTCGTGCATGCGAGTCTTCCACCACCCATAGTATTGACCATTGAACCTCGGAGGTCGATATGTTGACTGTCCCTCTTCGAAGTTTGGTGGAGCAGCCATTATAGATCCTTTCTTGGTATTAACCGTTTAGAAAGAATCCGCTCTGATACCAAATGATAGTTCTTAAGAGTCCACCAAACAGTAGAGGTACCAGGTCATCTACTGGTTACCATAGAGTTAAGAGCTATAAAGACAAGTAACGAGACAAGGGATTTTTACGTGGAAACATCCCACTCAAGGGGAAAAAAACCACGACCTACACTTGTAGGATTTCAACTTCACTAACTTGTAATCTAAACTATTACAAGCCACTTTGAAAGGCAAGAAGGATTCTTTTGTAAATGCTCAAGTAAGAAAGTGTTGTTCTTTTTGCTTCAAGATATTCTCATACATTGCACATCCCAAGAAGGATGCGTCACTTTTCTATCACAGCTTTTTGCAGCTGTCAAGTTGACTTGTTCTTGAATTTGTGAGTCCGATGAGGGAGAAAGTCCCTCAGCTGGTCCGTCCTTATTCAGCAATGTATGATCCGGAATTCCTAGAGACATAGATAACTTGTGATGTTGTATATGCACTAGGCCCTCGACCTGGTTCTTCACATAAAAGTTTGTTAGGTCATCAAAACAAAACACAACTCATCATGTATTAAATCCTCTTCGCTCAAATATAAAATACTAGCTTCTGGGCACGTATATTGCACATGTATCCCATACAATTAATATAAAATTAACAAAGTTACAATATATATTTTTTATACGTGGATGGTAAACGATTTGAATCATGATTGCAATTTTAAGAAAAAAATTGCACTTTAAAAATCATAACAATCTTAATATTTAAGCTAAGAAAAATAGAAGAAGATAAAATATAGGAAATATAAATAAATGTTAGCTCTAAAAATTACTTCCTCCGCTAACTTTTAGTTGTCCACTTTTGACTTTGCACTCCCTTTAAGAAAAAAAAATGAAATGTATTTTACAATTTTACCTATAATAATAATAATAGCATTTCAAAAGTCCTGGGAACTGATTTCGGGAATGAGTAGTTAATGATAATAGTAAAACATGGAATTTTTTTTATTTATTGATTTAGTATAGTGGACGAGTAAAAAGTGAAAATATACTTTTAATATAGTGGACAAGTCAAAGTGAACTGGGGGAGTATTATACGCATGAAAGTTAATTAAAGAGCTTAATTTGTATAGTGAAGAATTTAGATACATGTACCTTAATAAAATCTTTGACAATCCCATGGCAAATTTAATGTTACAAAACTAACTTTTATAGCTTACATATTTTTTTTATTAATATTGAAGGATTATTATATATTAATTCACTCAACTATTTTCTCTCTTCTCCCCTCCCCTCCCTTCTCTCTCTCCCTGTGCTTAATAATGGTCACCTGCCAGCCCCAGGTAAGCAGCAGTCTGGCGACCACTAGGTTTTCCGGCGACCCCCCACTCCACGCCGGCGACCTCCACAACAACTAGTAAGTCTCC
>ML288404.1:4858-84821 GCA_005239495.1 Nicotiana undulata
TGGGGGAATTTTGTGTCCCCCCCCCCCCCCCCGTCCTAATCTTAACAGACTTAGGATTATGGCTTCTTTCTACGATACTGTTCTTTTTTTCTTTCTCCTTCTCAGCCTTGAATTGATTTTCCTTTTGTTCTCTTTTATTGTCCATGTTGTCATCTTCACCCTTGCCTTCCGTAATCTTCAATGTGGTTTTGCCAGCTTCCTCAATTGTTAATACATCAAATTTGTTCTTAGTTGATACTTCTTCAATTTTGGACTTACCCCTACCCTTGTCTTCTTCCTTTCCTTGCTTATCTTCAATTATATATCCCATCTTATCTATCTGGTACTTATTTTTCCTAGCTTGCATCCATTCTTGTTTGGCTGGATTAATTATTGGTTTACCTAGAACCTTACCAGTTGTTAACACTTTGGTTGAGTTAGCAGTCATTCCAATATCTTCAGTACTCAGCACCACTGCCTTCTCCCTACCTTGCTCAATAACTTCTTCATTCCTCCTATCACTTATTTGATCCTCATTCTTCTGCAAATCAGGATTGATCACCCAACACTCCTCTTCTTTGTGGCCTTGCTTCATACATGTTTTACAGTATTTGGGCATGTATTCATAACTTATTTTGATCCACTTAGATTCCTCAGGTCCAGTCTCATTCTCCTCTTCTATGATCTTGATTCGTTGGGGCAATATAGCAAGTAAATTCACCTCAACTTTCACCTTTGCACAACTTGGTCTTGTACCATTTTGAGTAGCCAAATCGACATGCAGTGGCCTACCTACTGCCCTAGCCAATGAGAAAACAAACTCCTTACCAAAGAAGTTTGGTGGTAAATCTTGAAAGGTAATCTAAGCTATGGCTATAGGGGGTTTTTCATCAGCCTTCCACCAAGGGTTCCACTTAGTACATCTCATCTGCCACATTGCATTCTCAATCTTAAAATAATACACAGTCTTGGACACTAAGTGAATGTAATCCTCCATTAATGAAAGCTTAATCAAAACATGATTGTCTTCAATGAGTCCCACTTAACAAGGTCCCTTTAATTCGCATTGTATAGGTAAACTTTACGTAGATCATGAATACCAGGTCTCCCATATGATAACTTACCCAATACTACCAAGTTTAATCCTTGTTGAGTAATAGATTGCCTTACTTCTTGCTTTCTCCATCGTATGATCGGCTCTCCATGGAGATATTCAATTGGTTTTAGGGCTACGTTAGGAGCAGGCTTCATGGGGGCATTTAGTGCTTTAGGTTGTAGTAATTGTGCATAATTTAGGGTTGGATTATGGTTTGATATTGGTTGTGTTAAGCGTACGAATTTTTTTTACTCTTTATATGAGATTAGGAAAATTAGAAGTTGAGAAAATATATGTATTTTTACATGGATGTTTTAATAAAATAACAGTGTATGTATTTATTTTATACGGTACCACTTGACCATCATAGTAAAATGTATAAAGTGTATTAAAAGTGAGTAGTATTTTAAGTAATTTGAGATAATTCTTAATTATGCTAGTAATTATTATCTAAAAATAATTTGGATAACAACATCACGTGGCATATTTTGGCATAGGAAAATTGTGAATCATGCCTTCATTAAAATATGTGGCAATAATTGAGATATAAGATTTGGCAAAGTCTTAAGGACGTGACTCATTCCTTTTAATAAAGAAGAGTCATATATTCATTTGAACGTAATGTTCTCCACTCTTATTTTTCTTATTGCATTGACTGGTTGTTAGTTGTGTAAACTGTGGCTGTTAAGAATACAAAATTTGAGATGAAATGTTCGTAGTACTAGTTTCTTTGATGTGGAATACAACATTCACGGTTCTGCTTAAAACACCGAAAAAGATGGATGCAGCATTTAGTTTTAATTTGTTATAGTTTGGAAAATAGAAGTCTAGGTTTTCCCTATTCACTAATATTTTCTATCGAAGTGTCATCATATCCCAATTTTGAAAATTTCATTGTTGGGTAAAGTGTAGTAGCTAGTGTTTGTGTGTTGTTAACGTAAGTCACATAAGCAAGATAAGATCTTCAACAATTTAAAGCAACGTGAGATTTTGCAATTATAAGGGAGTACGGTGCAACCTTTCCCAAGAATATCATACAGATATTTCCCTACTCCAAGTATGTTAAGGCTAATACTTCCTTCTTTTGGCATGATCCACGAAACCATACGTAAACGTAATTCTATTTCGTAAGTGTTTCTACTCTTAGCAGTTAAGATGTCTATGTTATTCATTCCAAAAAAATTATATTCAAGCATGTCTTAAGTATATTCCTAAGTCTCTATTGAGGTATTTGATAAGATGTTAATATTTATAATATAGTAATACATGCATCTTCATGCATATTCATTCACCATAGTGCTACGGCCGGTCAGGCAGTCATGCATTTACCACCGGGCTACGATAAGGATGTTTATATTATACATTCCTAAAACATTATATTCAAGCATGTCTTAAGTATATTCCTAAGTCTCTATTGAGGTATTTGATAAAGATGTTAATGTTTATAATATAGTAATACATGCATCTTCATGCATATTAAGTCACCATAGTGCTACGGCCGGTCAGGCAATCATGCATTTACCATCGGGCTACGGCCGGTCGGGCAGTTACCACTAGTTGGGCAGTTATGTATCATTATTTACCAGCGGTTAGGTAGTTATGCATCATTATTTACCACCGGTCGGGCAGTTACGCATTTACCACCGAGCTACGGCCGATTGGGCAGTTACATATTTACCACCGAGCTATGGCCGTTCGGGCAGTCATGCATTTACCCCGAGCTTTGGCTGGTCGAGCAGTTACCACTGATCAGTTGGACAGTCATGCATTATAAATATGGATGATGGTTTCAAAGGGAAGCATTGTATATATATGAGTATAATAAGTATGCATATACGGTGTTACTTCAGAGATTCATTGTCACGACCCGAAATCCCACCTTTCAGACCGTGACTGCGTCTAACATTGAACTCGTTAGACAAGCCAACGTATACTACACATTAATACTTTTGAATCAATTCAACAGTAGTAAAATTAATACCCTTCAGAAACCTGACTGAAATATCCAACATACTTTATGACTTGAACAGCGGAAATGTAACAATACTCTGAAATGTGTAATGACATAGTAAAGATAACAGCATCGCATAAACCCAAAACCGGGGTGTCACAACCTCACGGACTATCTAAACTGAGTGCTAAATAAAGAGTCTGAAAAGAAATATATAATTGTATTGAAACTAGGAGGAAAAAAAATAAGACAATAAGAAATCCAAACGCAGGAGAGACACCAAGGCCCACGAACGCCAGCGGGTATACCTTGAAGCTCTGGGTGGACTGAAGGTGACTCCCTCAATGCGGTCCACTGGGTCCGGATGCGGGATCTGCACAACATTAAGAAGTGCAGTGTAGCATCAGTACAATCGACCCCATGTACTGAGTAAGGGCCGAGCCAAACCTCGGCCAAAGTAGTGACGAGGCTAGACTTGACAATCACGATAGCATGTCCTATTCTACAACAGGTAACAGGGATAATACAAGGCAAGAGATAAGAAGACAAGTAAGGGATACGGGAGCAGTAAAGGGGAACAAGTGAAATGGAGCAGTCAAATTGACAGATAGAAGTGAACAAGGGAGGCAATCTAACACAATAGCCAACAAAACAAGTATAAGTACCAGAAATGTAAAACAACGGCACGGCATCACTCTTCGTGCTTTTACACTCTTCCTCACAATGCAATGTAATCAAATATCATGGCATGGCATCACCCTTCGTGCTTTTACTCTCTTCCTCACAATGCAATGTACAATGTAAGGCAATGTAAATCATGGCACGGCATTAACCTTCGTGCATGTAATCAATGGAAATCATGGCACGGCATTAACCTTCGTGCTTATAATCGATATGAATCATGGCATGGCATCACCCTTCGTGCTTTACACTCTTCCTCACTATGCAACGTAATCAGATGTCATGGCACGGCATCACCCTTCGTGCTTTACACTCTTCCTCACCAAACAATAACAGATATATGGCAAGGAGAACAGCATAGTGGAAATAGACGGTTCAAATCACCCGGCAAGGGGAAAACATCAATTAATAACTCAATAAATGCCCGACAAGGGTCTCAGCTATAACCAATCACCTCAATCGCATACTTTACACTTGGATTATCATTCGTATCAACACTTCTTAAGATCAACAGCCAATACTTTCAATCAAAAATAAATTACCAAGTAAAGACAATCTCATAATATGTTAAACATGGGAGAAATACTGCAATTTCTATCGAAATAGACTCACGGGCATGCTTGACACACATTGCATAGATACTCGTCACCTCACCTATGCAATGAACATGATAATCACTTAGCACATAGCAAATAATACATATTCCCTTATCAAAGTTAGGCAAGACACTTACCTCGGTCCAAAGTATAGCAATCAACCCTCTAAGACCGTCTTTCCTTTATAATCCGACTCCGAACCAACGATATTTAGGCATAATTAATTCAATAATATCAATAAAAACTCAATAACACAATCCCATAGCCTAGATATTAAATTTCTTGCATTCTTCTAAAAATACCAAAATTCGACCCCGAGGCAGCTTGGCCCAAACTCGAGGTTCGGACCAAAATTCAATCATCCATAACCCCACGAGTTAAAATCTATAATTTGTTTCAAGATCCGACCCCAAATTGAGGTTGAATCACCCAATTTTTTAAAAAACCTAACTCTACCTAAAACCCCTAATTTCTACTTGATTTTAGGATTTTAGGCCTAGATTCTAGTGATTATGGAAGAAAAGTGGAAGAAATCGATGTTAGAAACACTTACCCAAAGGGCTATGGAGGAAAGAATTGGCTTGGGGTCTTCAATGGAGGTTGGAGGAAGGAGAAAGTGATGAAAATATGAAAATCCCGTGTAGAGTATTCTGTTTTTGACCTTTTAATTAACTGGGCGAAAATGCTCTCTGCGATCGCGGAAGAGGGGCTGCGATCGCAGAGAAGGACCTGGCTGACCCTACGCGATCGCAAGAGAGGTTATGCGATCGCAGAGCTGCGGAGTCTCACCCTATGCGATCGCAGAGCAAGGATCGCGACCGCACTGACCAAACTACCCCCGACCTACCTAGTACACTATGCGATCGCGGAGCTGGCATTGCGATCGCATAGAGAATCAGTGACCCCCTCCCAGCCCAGTACTATGCGATCACAGCTATGCTTATACGATCGCATAGAGACACACACCAGACACCATAAACCAGTCCAAAACACCATATTTTTTACTCATTTACACCCCGTTAGCTACCCGAAACTCACCCGAGCCCTCGTGGCTCAAAACCAAAAACACACACGACTCCCAAAACATCCTACGGACTTATTCAAGCTTTTAAATCATCAAAACCAACAAATTAAACTTCAAAACTCATAGAAATTTCTTAAAACTTCATAAAGCTTAACTTATCCGATTTTAATCTGAATCACGTCATTTCAAGTCTGTTTTATACCAAATTTCACAGATAAGTCACATAACATATAATAAACTTGTTCCGGGCTTCGAAACCATAATTCGGTCCCGGTAACACGGTTTTCACATAATAATTNGGGGTATGTTTACCAAAAATGTTGACCAAAGTCAACTTTATTCATTTAATTATCATAAAATTCCATTTTCATCAAATTTCAACATAAGGACTTTCCGACTACACGCCCGAGTTGCACACGCATATTGAGGTGATATTAACGGAGGCTTTTGGGGCCTCGAAACACAGATTTAGCTAAAATTACTTAGGATGACCTTTTGGGTCATCACATTCATGTTGATTCTTATATGTCTTTAATTAATGTTGACTTATTGTTATGTTTCAGTTCTACCTTACATACTCAGTACATTATTCGTACTAATGTCCTTTGGTGGGGACGCTGCATTCATGCCTACAAGTATAGATAACCAGTTTGACGAGCCCTCATAGTAGACGAGATTGGCATTCAACGAAGGATCGGTAAGACTCAACCTCATTCGGAGTGCAGCCGAGTCTATGAGTCATCGTGTCGGAGTTTTGTTACAGACTTATGGGTAGGCCGGTACCTGTCCCATTTGATGTCAAACAATCTTAGCGGCTTTGTAGGGGGAGGTTCATTTTTTGTAGAGTATGTCAGAGGCCTTGACGGCCCATATGTATTCATGTTTTAAGAACGATAGTTTATTGATACAGTGTTACCCACTAATAGTTATACATTACGAGTTATGTCCATGTTGGCCCATAATAGTTACAAAAAAAATGGTGCAGAGTGGTTTGCTCGGGCCAGTGCGGCAGCAGGTGCCATTCACGCCTCCCTAGGTTTGGGGCATGACAGAGATGATTCTTGAGGATGTGCACAACTCGCGGTATTCAATTCATCCAGGTGCTACAAAGATGTATTGTGACCTGAGGCAACATTACTGGTAGCGGCAGATGAAGAAGGACATAGTTAAGTATGTGGCAAGATGTCTGAATTGCCAGGAGGTTAATCATTAGCACTAGAGGTCAGATGCTTACTTCAACTGATGGTTATACTCGGAGTGGAAGTGGGAGCACAACACTATGGATTTCGTTGTTGGGTTATCGCGAACATTGAGGAAGTTTAATGTCGTTGGATCATTGTTGACATACTGACCAAGTATGCACACTTTATTTCGATGGTGACTACTTACTCTTCAGACATGTTGGCCCAGATTTATTTTCAAGAGATCATCAGGTTGCATGGTGTGTCAATTTCCATCATTTCTTATAGAGGCCCTCAGTTCACTTTGCATTTTTGGAGAGTAGTACATCGAGATGGCTCCATTTGAGGACTTGTATGTGTATTGGTAGAAAAGAGTCTCACACGTAAGCCAACTCTTGACAACTCAGCCAGTTATGTGGACACAGGAGAACGCGACAGCTGGATGTGATTCTTTGAAGATGTACGGAACAAAGAGGCACGATTCAATAAACCCTCGAGCTCATCAGCCACGAGAAACTCAATCTAATCGAGAGAAGGAAGGGATACGGTCTGAGTAAATCTGGACAAAATTACGGATAGATTCAGGAATCCCCAATAAATAGCCCAAACGTTATGTAACCTTCACATAACAGTTATGGTTGCCCTTGATAACGCCTCATTAATGTAATAATTAGTCATTAATGAGCAATTATTGCAAGAACCAACCGTTATATTAAGAAACCTCCTATATAAGGGAAGGGAATACAACTTGTAAGGGGATCCGGACTTGGAATACAATCTACCTTGCTTTTCTATATTTTTGCAATATTGTCTATTACTCATTTCTCTTTATTCAATATTATTTCCACGATTATCAGTAACCCGTATTTATTCTAAAAATAGATATTGTCAAGGAAGCTAATTCTTTGGTTAAACAAATTGGTTCCGTTACCGGGAATCTGATAATCTTAGTTTGCTATCCAATCAATATCCTCTAAACTATGTCGAACTCCAACGACAACAACCAACAGAGGGATGGGGTTCCATCACCTCCTCAATCCCCTAGAGGTTCAAGGGAAAAATCCCAAGAGAGATCTAACAACAATAACAATAACAACAACAATGATCAAACAGTAGAACAAGATCTCATAAAGCAGATGATTACGGAGTATGTGAATCAAGCTTTGCAAGAGTTTGCAAGGGGATTACCAGTGGAATCACCTGCATCACTTACACCACCTCCTAATAATACTGTTACCGTGGAAAATCCTCAGTCTGGGTTGGTAAACTTAGCAAGGGATGACACTCCTAGCGAGTCTCTCAAAACAAGACCAGGTATGACTAATAACTCTAAATTACAAAATTTACTGCTAACCATGCAGAAACAGATGAAGGAACAGAACGATCGCATCGAGAAAATTCCTGGAGTATCGCATATTATCAAAGGCATTGATGTCGATAGGTATTCTCAACAACCGTGGAAGCATAGTGCAGCACCTTTGCCTATACCCAAGACGCTTAAAAAGCCAGACATTCCCAAATATGATGGAACAACTGACCCACGTGATCATGTGACTGCTTTCACTACCGGAGTAAAAAGAAACGATTTAACAAAACTGGAGATTGGATCAGTCCTTGTCAAGAAATTTTGGGAAACACTCACCAAAGGAGCCTTAACCTGGTATTCTCTTCTCCCTGAAAATTCTATTGACTCTTTACTGAGCTTGCATATTCATATTTAAAAGCACACTCCGGTGCACAAAAAGTTGAGCAAAGAATGGAAGACATATTCAAAATAAAACAAGGAGACACGGAACTACTCCGTGAGTTTGTAGATAGGTTCCAACGAGAAAGAATGCAATTACCCAGGGTACCTGATAATTGGGCAGACATGGAATTTGCAAGCAACCTAAACGATAAAAGCTCAGAAGCCACGAGACGACTTAAAAAAAGTCTAAGAGAATTCCCAGCTACAACATGGAATGATGTATATAATAGGTATAGTACTAAACTCAGAATAGAAGAAGATATCATTGCTCGGTCGAAAGGCGAACATCATACCCGATCCAGACGTCCAGAATCAGAGAGAAGATCAGGTAAAAATAGGTACGATCCTTACTTAGGACCCTCCGGACGTGATACTCGTCCCAGGTCAGATTATAGACCGCCAGGAAGAGACGTAGACTCATCCTCATCTAGATCCAGAAAGGATCGAGATGAACGGCCCAGAGGTAATACCCGAATTGGGGATCATACCTTTAATGTAAGTACTACTGAACTTGTCTCAGTATTGAGGAACATGGGGGACAAGGTTAAGTGGCCCAAAGAGATGCGATCAAATCCAAATAGAATGAACCAAGATCACTGGTGTGAATTCCATAACGATCACGGTCACAAGACTGTAGATTGCAGATTTTTACAGGGTGAAATAGAACATTTATTGAAACAAGGTTATTTAACAGAATTGTTTAGTGATAAAGGTAAACAGGCATATATGAAGAACAGGCAGGAGCCCCCAAAGCCTCCTTCTCCAAAGCAAACCGTCAACGTGATACATGGAGGAGAGGAAGTGAACGGAATAGTTTTCCAATCAGCATCAAAGGTCACAATTACCCACGGAAAGCGGGTTCGAGAAGATCCAACTGAAGATGCAATAACCTTTAACGATGAAGATTCTGGTGGACTAATGCTTCTCCATAATGATGCCCTGGTAATATCCTTACTCATTCATGACACTGATGTTAAAAGAGTGTTGATTGATCCAGGTAGCTCGGTTAATATCATCTTGTTAAGAGTCGTGGAAGAAATGCTGATGGAAAATCTGGTGATCCCAAAGGCACGAGCCATATCAGGGTTTGATAACTCCACGGTGATAACCAAAGGAGAGATTGAACTTAGCACTTACGCTGAGAGGGTTGTTAAAACGCTAAATTCCAAGTCATTAATACTGATATGGCTTATAATGTGATTATGGGAAGGCCTTGGATTCATGATATGAAAATAATACCATCCACCCTACACCAGGTAATCAAATTTTCCTCAGAATGGGGAATCATACAAATTAGAGGTGATCAACTGATCTCCAGTATAAATTTTGTGGCGCTTTATAACCAAAAAGGGGACGAAAGAGCCAGAAAATAGAGAAATCATTCAAACAGACGTCTCTAGCCAATCAGGTATGGAAAAAGTTACTAACCAAATAGGTACGAAAGAAGTAAATATTCAAGCAGGTACGGAAAGAGACACCCGTGTGAAGGAAGATTCAGTTGCCATGGAAGATGAACTGAACCGTATAGATATGGACTCTAGACCGGATGTCATTCACGAACCGGAAGAAGACAAACACGTCAAAACAACTACGGAAGAGCTCGAAGCTATTCCATTGTTTGCACAAGAACATGAACGGAAGGTGTATATAGGCACGAGGATGAGTCCTGATCGGAAAGGTACGTTAATTGACTATTTAAAGGCTAATGCGGATTGTTTTGCGTGGTCCTATTCAGATATGACAGGTATTCCACCAGAGGTGATAACTCACAAACTAATGAAGATCCATCCTTCGTACCTGTTAAACAGAAAAAAAGAAAGCAAGGACCATTCAAGAACCAAGTGATTGACGAAGAAGTTCTGAAACTATTGAAAATTGGTTCGATACGGAAGGTAAAGTACCCTAAATGGTTGGCTAACACTGTGGTGGTAACTAAAAAGAATGGCAAATGGAGGGTATGTGTGGATTATGCTGATTTAAATAAAGCATGCCCCAAAGATTCATTCTCATTACCACATATAGATCAAATGATTGATACCACCGCATGTCATGAATTATTAAGATTTCTAGATGCATATTCTGGTTATAATCAGATTAAAATGAATCCCTCAGATGAGGAAAAAACTTCCTTCATTACAAACATGGGGACTTACTGTTATAAAGTTATGCCTTTTGGCTTGAAAAATGCTGGAGCCACCTATCAAAGGTTAGTGACTAAAATGTTCCAAGAACATTTTGGAAAGACGATGGAAGTTTACATTGATGATATGTTGGTAAAATCAACACGGGCGAAAGATCATTTCCAACACCTTTCTATTACTTTGACATTTTATGCAGGTATAACATGAAGTTGAATCCAGAAAAATGCGCTTTTGGAGTGCAATCAGGTAAAATTTTGGGTTTCCTTGTATCAAACAGAGGAATAGAGGTAAATCCCGCTTAAATTAAAGCTATAGAAGAAATACATGATATACTAACGAATAAAAAAGATACAAAGACTAACGGGAAGAATCGCAGCTCTAGGGAGATTTATTCCCAGATCTTCTGAAAAAATATTTTAAATTCTTTTCAGTTCTCAAAAAGCAGAACCAATTTGAATGGACTGAAGAATGTCAACAAGCACTCAAGAACTTGAAAGCTTATTTGTCTAATCCCCCGATGTTGTCAAAGCCAGAAGAAGGGGAGATATTGTACATCTATCTGGTTGTCTCAGAAATCGTTGTAAGCGCAGTACTGATAAGAGAAGATAAAGGTAAACAATCTCCTGTTTACTATGTGAGTAAAACTTTGCTAGATGCTGAAACTAGATATCCACATCTAGAAAAATTAGCATTAACATTAATAATGGCATCTAGGAAATTACGACCATATTTCAATGCCACCCAATCACCGTTGTGACTTCATATCCTTTAAGAAATATTCTGCATAAACAAGAATTGTTAGGAAGATTAGCCAAGTGGGCTATAAAATTAAATGAGCACGAAATAATGTATCAGCCTAGGACTGCAATTAAGTCTCAAATACTAGATGATTTTGTTGTTGACTTTAGTAATAGCATAATCCCTGAGGTAGAAAAAGAGTTACAACTTTTTAACGGTGCTAATCCGGGCCTATGGACCCTATTCACCGATGGCTCCTCAAATATAAAAGGTGTCGGCTTAGGCATAGTCTTAATATCACCCACGGGTGAAAAGACACGGCAAGCTATTAAATTATCCTATAACTAACAATGAAGCAGAGTACGAGGCTGTCATTGCAGGCCTAGAACTGGCATGAGAGATATCAGTTGAGCAAATCGTATCAACAGCGATTCCCAACTGGTGGTAAATCAAATGCAGGGGACTTACATCGCCCGAGAAACTCGGATGCAACAATATCTCGAAAAGGCACGAGAACTTGTAAGTGATGGAAAACAGGTATGAACAGCGGAAGCAAATAGCCAGGATCACTTGCATGTAATATAGACAACACATAATCACATATTATAATCGAATATAAAATCGATACTTATCTCTTGAAGCGTAACTGCGATTGCGAAATCATCGTCCAGTTTCACGATCTTCTGCTATGTGACCCGAATAATGCCCGGAATTAGTGAAATTCATGTGGGCTAATTTCTCCTAGGAAAACCAGTGTAGTAAAAACCCTTCCTCCTTATGGAATAAGACCCCCTTTATATAGGCCCAGGTTTTAGGGTTTAAAACCTTTTCCTAAACCTGTTGGGCCTTCCTTTTCCACCAAGAAATAGAATTCCATTTAATTCCTAATTATTCGGGCACAACAGGGACCGCAGTATTTAATTAACGAGGCTTCCTATTATGGACTTAATTCGAAATATCCGAATTAATACTACCATAATAAATTACGAATTATTCCACTAAATATTCGTAACTGCACTCCTCAGTTCAATTTTGAAATTCTTCCATTAAACCTTATTTAACTCCCCATGTTAAGATTCAGATACTAATCAAATAAATTAAATTACTGACAATTTAATTTATTGATTATTTCCTTTAGACTTTCGCTTAACTTATTTCATGTGATGGATACAAAATCCACTTGCAGGGTTTACACATGAAAACTTATAAGCTTTCATATAGGTGTATCATCAATCTCTAGACCGAGACATGGATTCCATCAACTAATTATTACTTCGCCAATGTACATTATTATTATCCAATTTACCAGGCATATTGACCCACGAAAGAATCTCGCCTTTTAATAAATCAAAACAATAAGAATATACACAGCTAATAATAATTATATCAATATTAAGAGTATAAATATATTTAATGGCTAGAGAGTTTATTTTATTAAGTCAGTATAAAATACTTATCTCTACTTGGTCCGTTCAATACATACAAAATGTACTAGCACAAGAAGTTGGAATTAAACCATTCCCATAATCAAGATAAATTATATATAATCTTGTGCTACAATCATTCCTGATGATTTGTCCAATTCCATCATTAGATTGTGAACATGATCTTTATACTTATAAGAACCGACGGTTTAATCTTTTGTGTATAAGCTAAACTCTATATACTAAATCATCTACTATATAAGTAAAGGACACAGACGAATATATGATCTATTTAAAACTTTATTAAAATTGAATAAATAATTGTTCCATAATAAATACTATATCTAATCCAAACCCATGGTTAATAGTATATATCCCAACAATCTCCCACTTAGACTTTTAACCATGACAATTATTAGAATATAATATATCTAAACGCATGGTTAATAGTATCAAATAATATCCCACTTAGACTTGTAACCATGCATCTACAACTTTCTCAGGCATTCTTTTTACATGACTATTAAAAGTCTCCACAAAATAAGATTTTGTTAAAGAATCTTGCCAAGTTATTTCTGATGCAATCTTTGTCCATTAGTGTTTTGTCGTAACTATCTAGTTTGGTATTAACTCTTCAGGGATCCTGTTACTAAAACTATCTCAGGAGTGTCCACCAAACTATGATTTTCCTTAGTATTCTCCCACTACGACGAAGTACTACTAATATTACCTTCATTACCTTACGACATAGAAATATTAGCGACTTCTTACTATAGTATTTACTGTTCAAACATCACTCTCACTCGATAAAGGCATGTCTATTAACATTCTCCCACTACTTAACTGCAATGGAACGTCAATTCGGACATGTGAGTTTTGATGTTCTTGAACATCTAGTTATTTCTTTGCCCGGTTCCTGTAAAAATAGTTTACTTTTAAGAATATGGTTTATTAAACACTCCTTATCTAGAAAAATGCATTTGTTTTAACAATTGCCTTATTTTTTTTAGGACAATAAAATAAACCTCCATTCATTTTCTTGAATATTCAATAAACATGCACCTATCAATTCTTAGTTCCAACTTACATATCTGCTTTCCCTTTCAGCATATGTGCTAGACAATCCTATATCTGAATATGATACAGGCTGAATTTACATTCAGTCCACAGTTCTCTAGATGTCATAGGTACTAACTGAGATGAAACTATATTCAGAATGTAATTTGCAGTTTCTAGGAAATATTTCAAATACGAATAGCGCAAATGTGAATAACACTTCATTAATCTATCGATGTCCAAAAGAGACTTATTTATTCTTTCTACCACACCACTCTATTATGGAGTTTACAGTGTAGACAATTGAGGTGTAATCTCTTATTCTGATAAGTAACAAAAGAACTCTTTAGAGAGGTGCTCGCCACTATAATCAAATTGCAGTAGTTTAATATACTTCATTGGTGCTTCTCCGTTTCAAGTCTTAAAAACCTTGAATTACTTAAATCATTAAGACTTACGGTGCATCAAATAAATATATTAATATTTTGAGTGATCTTTTATGAACGTCACAAAATACTAAAAATTATCTCTTACGAGTATGTTCATTTAACCATACAATAAGATGGGATTCATTCTAGCTTATCACTAGCTTTATTTCCTTTGAAGGGAAATATCCTTTAGTCAAATTTCCTTCCAAACAGAATCCACAAGTTGGTAGTGCCTCTACTTTCAATGAACCTTAAGGTCCATCCTTGACCAACTTGAAATCCTATTCAGATTAATATGATTGACAAAAGTGCACAGATAGTTTTCACTCAATTTTGAAGAACATATTCTCTTATAAGATAGACTAATATTGTTATGTTCAGGAGAGACATTAATCTAAAATTAACAAGGTCATGCATTCATGTACCACAAGAGAAACAATGTTTATCAAGCTCAATAACTCATGAGTTATTCGAAACTTAAAACAAATATCCATCTCTTATTTTTTCCAGAAACCGAAATTAAATTTCTTCTAACAAAAGGTACATGTATTGCATCCTTTAAATTAATGTCTTATTACTATCAAAAGAAAATTTTAACAATTAATTCGACAAATCGCATAAAGTCATAGTGGAGTTGAGATAAAACATTAAATAGATCATAATAAGTCAAAACACTGAATAATAAAATTCAGACTGCATTCAATATTTATATGCATACATGCATCTCGAATAATAAATTTCGATGGGAAAAGAATCATTCATGCAAAGAAGATTATATAATGCAAGAATTATACAATCCAAAAAAAAAAAAACAGAACCAACTCAGATGGAGAGCATACCATTATTTTCAGACAATTGTATAAAACCATTTAATACTAAATTTCAAACACACTACACATATATGTATTCATGCATCTTGAATAGAAAATATCGATGGAAAAAGAATTACTCATGCAACATACATATGTAATGTCAGATTATCCACTCAAATAAGTTAAAACAGACCCAACTCATATGGAGAGTATACTATTATTTTAAGTCAAGTGAACATCATAATTAATAGCTCTAGTTCCATTGATCCAACATGTATACTCAGATGGAGAGTAAGTACATGATATCGATAACTAGTATTTCACCTAGTGAGCTTACAATAAATTTATCCGATATGGAGGAAGACCTAAAGTCGACGCGTAAATTTATACTCACTTGAAATTAGTAGTGGAAGACCATAGAAATATATTTCTATCACCACTCAATCATGATTGTATTTTAGTTACAAAATTGATCCAACCCTTTAAACTCATATAGACAGTTAATACAGGTTATCAATAACTAGTAGCGATATCCAGTAACTTCATAATAAATTTATCCAATATGGAGGAAGACCTAGTGTCGACGAGTAAATTTATTATCTCACTATAGATAAAAAAAATGGAGACCATTGGGGTTAATTCCTATCACCACTTTATCACAACCACAAACTTTTCTCTAAGGAATAAATTCTGAAGTTCACAAAATGCTCAAACCCATATATACAATCATGAAACACCAAATCAATGTTATTCACTACGTACAATAAGTATTATTTACTAGGGTTTTCGATAGACTTACCAAATTTCAGGTCAATTGGATATCATATAAATCATAATCTTTAAAACAACAACCAAATTTGAAAAGCTACCATCTCAGTATTTTTAGGAATTTAAAACATGGCATACATTCCAACCATATATCAGTTCATGTAAAATAAACATGCGTCGTCATGTTCCAGATTAAACAAAATAAGACCGACATAAAAGGAGTGACTTTTCATATCTAAATCACATTTTAATCTCGCACAAATTCGAATAAGTCCTTTAGGCGAATTTAAGATTCAACCAATGTGATTTACATTCTTTCCATATATCATATTAAGTTAAATCATCATGTGTAATCATGTTCCATATTTAACACAAATAAAACCGATATATAAAGAATAATTTTTTTATTTTATATTTAAAGCTTATTTAATCCAATAAACTGCTTAAACCTCCACATAAAAGACCTCGAAACACCAGAAAATTAAACAATGTGAATCACCGCATAACATTGAGTGTTTCTCACCAGGTCGTTTTCAATGGATCTACTAAATTTCAGGTAAATTGGAGTCCGTCAAATTCATGACCTCCAAATCCATGACCAAATTCAGAGATTAACCGTTTTAGGCATTCTCATGGATTAAAATAAATATGATCATGATTTCTATTATCCTCATAATTATTCTATGAGCACAAGACATAGATTATGTCCTTCCTTTTACGTAAGGTACATAAAAACGCATCTTACATCAAATTGTCCTCCCATTTTATATACATGAGAATCCAGGACATTACTTTTCATCCTTTTGGATGAACTCCTTATTGTCTCTTCTCATGAATAAATATAGCATCCCTAGTATCAAGAGGTAAACCTTTATTGGGTAGATGAAAAACCCGCCGCTAGAGCAAACTTATTAAGGACAATTTTCCCATGGTACATTGAGTAGGCTTTCAATGACTCAAATAATAGACTATTTTAGTAGATCCTATTTATCAATCATAGTTCCCAATCTATATGTACGGACATAATCACACATGTATAAAGCTATTAAGAATTTTTAATGATTCCAAATCTATATATTAATATAATGTTGGGCCATAGCCAAGCTGACGTGGTATTCTCTTATGCCAAGTTTTCTATTTATCTTTTTCTTAGAATTTTGCTTTTTTGTACCTTTTAAATAACGTAGCTCCACTAAAAATCCAATAGTCACCTCTTTTAAAAAGTTATTACATTTTCTTTTCCTTAACCGTCGTATATTAGTTACGGCTATCGATACATACAGTAACTTATGGAAAACGCACATTTAAACCTCGTGGAAATCTTAATTTCTTTGCACTCTCTGCTTCTTCTTACGCCCAAACTGCAATCGACCGTAGTCAGAGACCAAACTTGCCAAATGCAAACTCTTACAAGACACAAAGGTTTTCCCTTTCATACTTATACTTTTTTATATTACGAGGCAATCGTTCAGTCACTCTATGATTTTCATGCCATGCAGTGAACAACTAGCCTCTTAATTAAAGTTTTTAGTGATGTCTCCTTTCTTCTTTAGGCACTTTCTTTGAAAGAAAAATATAAAAAAAATCCACCACTCAATATCATTAAATATTTTGTAACAGAAAAATACTAATGTGGTTATAGACTTTATTATTTACTGTTTGTGACTGTAGGAGACGATTGATATATTTTTTGGATTGGCAATAGCCAAGAAAATATGGGACCTGACACACATAAAATTTGACTCACTAATTATATACAATCTGAAAGTTCGATTAGGTAAAAAAATTATTTCTTCTCTGTTACGCTTAATTGTTGATTTCAAGAAAAAAGAACGTAATGCTCTTTTCTGAAAAGTTTCATAGGAGTAAGCATAATGCCTACCTAAAGGAACTGATTACGTTGGCCTCACAGCAAAAATATTTGTTTCATATGATGTGTCTTTCACATTGGAACAACAAATAAATTGCTCTATAGGAGTAGGAAGGTTCTGTTTAACTACTGTGTGTTGTCATCTTGACATGTATGAGCGTAACATATAAAAGAATTAAAAGTTCTTGGGGAAGAAATTGGTTACCAAGCTAGGAAAAAGGGAAATTTGACTGTTTCTCTGATAAAATGAAGAAGCCGGTTAGGTAATTTAGAAAGAAAAAAGAAAAGAAAAAGAAAGCCAAAACACTTATAGATAAGACTTATAAATTTTGGTTTGTGGATTTGCGACAGATGGATTCGGGTTTTTGTTTCTTTTTTTTTTTTGGTTGCCTTTCAAGGAAAAATCATAAGACAATAAAATTTAATTCGCTATGGAGAAAAATTAGATACTTACATACACATGTTAGGGGCAATTTTTTGAATTTGCGCCAAAGGATTCGGGTTTGCTTTGTTTTTCATTTAGTTGCCTTACAAGGAAAAATCATAAGACCATACATATTTAATTCTCTAATGAACTATTTTTAGATACATATATACATATGCTCCCTCTATTCCAATATATGTGAACATGTTTGATTGGCACAAAATTTAAGAAGAAATGACGACTTTTTGAATTTGTGGTCCTAAACAAGTCAAAAAGGGGTACAAAGTAATTGTGTTGCTATAAAAGCTTCGCATTAAAGGTAGAATTGAAAGTTTAAGCTAAATTATTTTCAAATTTAGAAATGGGTCATTCTTTTTCGAACGGACCAAAAAAGAAATAGGTTCACATAAACTCGGACGGAAGGAATAGTAAGGAATGTATGCTCATAAATTCTTTACATGTTATAAGGGGAACAAAAATTATTGTTGCATCTCTATAGGTAAAACATAAATCAATTTATATGACAAAAAACTTTTTTTTTTGTTTCCCCTCCGGTATTCGGTACCTGCATTGGAGCCCGACTATATTCGGATTCGCGCCGCGTAGGGCCTCATTCGGGGGGAAGCGCTCCCTACCAAGGATTTTTTCATACCCAGGGCTCGAACCCGAGACCTCTGGTTAAGAAAAGTGCAGTCCCATCCACTATTCGGTGCAGAAAAGGAAAAAAACAAGTGGTAATACTTAAATGAGTTAAATATTATTTTAAAATAAGATTGTATATCTAATTACTAATAAATATTAAAGAGTTATTCGGTGCACAATGCATCTCACGTTCACGCATGAACCCAGGAAGGATTGTACCCCTAACGTGTGATGCATTATGCTATAGGGAACAACATTAAGCAGGAATAGAAGACAAAAAAATAAGTGTTAATAATAAAATAGGTTAAATATTATTTTAAAATTTCAGAAGTCTGTAAATTTAATTACTAATAAATATTAAAGGGCAATCTGGTACACATGCACTTCGCGTTAACGCAGAATTAGGAGAAGGGTCACACCCCAAGGGGTTGTTTGGTATTCTGGATAAGATGGAATAAGGAGTGGGATTAAATTTATATTATATTTGGTTGGCTGTATAAATTTATTCCAGGATAAATACATAATGTCAACCAAACATGATATAATTTAATCCCAGTCTTAATACAGGATATCTCATTTTACCTATCAAACTTGAGATTATATTATTCTACCTCTTAGATAGGATAAATTAGTCATGGAATTATAATCTCGGGAGTTGGCATATCAAATGACCCCTAAAGGTGTGATGCATTATTCTCAAGGGAACAACATTAAGTTGGGATCGGAAGGCAAGATGACTAATCTATATATGCCAAACGTCTAATAAATATTATTGTTTGTACAATTACTATGTATTACCAAGGAACAATATTTGCCTCTAAATACAATTATTACTAAATATCATTATCTAATAATTAGTATAGTATTATTTATGAATAACATTTAACACGATATAAAGGCTTAATTTATAAAATTACAATCATTAATATAATATTATTTGATTTTCTTACATATATGTCTTAATTGTCTTTTATATTGTTGGTGCTATGAAAAATTTCTAATCTTTGACGAAATTTGTTAAGAGAATCACTATGTAATGCACTAATGTTTTATCGCGCGAAGCGCGAACAATTTAACTAGTAAATAAATCACTTCGGTGATAACCATTTATAATCATAAATTCTTAACTCATGTATGACATCATCTCACGTGTATAAAGTAATTAAGAATTTTTAACGATTCCAAATAAACCAACAACTCTGGTTGTAACTATTTATGTAATCGTAAATTCTTATTTATACACTATATTATTCAAATATGAGGGAACAATGACCATATAACTAGAGTTAATGCCATCCAATTATAAATGGTTACTGAGCAACGTCCAAAACAAAAATAATCCTCATAGAATGCATCCCTTTATAAACTGAAATCATATAATTGCGCGCAGACTTTTGGTAGGTCACTGATATATACCAAAATAAAGCAGAAGCCGTATGATTTCTTTCATTCCAAAGGGATGCACTTCTTTGCTTTAATTAATTAATTAATTAATCACAAGAGGAGGCATATTTGTCTTTACGGAGAGTAAGAAATCGCACTTACTTTCTGCTTTTAAGCCGCCACCACATACCTTAGCTTTGTTCCCCAAGTTAATTGGAACTATTTTCGTCGGCGGCAAGGACGAAACTCTCAACCAACTAAGGCCTATCAGGTAAGCCTAAGGTGTGAATCTATAGGCTTTTATATACGAGCCAAAACGTTAAAACTATTGAGTACTATACTGCTATCACAATAAGGTTTAGTGTATACCCGAAGGAGTGAACGCAATTAGTGCTTCTTTAAAACACTTTGCTTAAACCTTATTTCACCCTTTTCCAACGCCGCCGAACACAAGGACATCTAGGTTAAACTTGGACAAGAATTATGTTCAAAATATGGAAAAGAAATTATTTACTAACTTTTCCAAACCAGTGATTTAAGTTAAATCACTTCAGCCGTAACACCAAGTTTACCACTGCCGCATCATCTTCAGGTAAGCCCTAGCGGCAGCGTTTTGCCCTTATCCTTTTCCTTTTTTTTTTTTTTTTTTTTTTTTTTTTCTGTTTCTAAGATAAAATATTTTTGATTCCATTCATACTATATATCATTATACTATCATGTTTCAGATTTAACGAACACATGAAAAACGATATCAAATAGCAAATCAAATTTTAATCAACGTTTTTCAAACGTAAAAACGAATTCAGAAAAACAATCAATTCATATAGTTACGTATGCTTATCGATATGAATATATAATTCGTTATCTACTTAGATGCAAGCAGGCTCTGATACCAATTGATGGAAAACATGTATGAATAGCGGAAGCAAATAGCCAGGATCACTTACATGTAATGTAGACAACACATAATCACATATTATAATCGAATATAAAATCGATACTTATCTCTTGAATCGTAACAGCGATTGCGAAATCATCGTCTAGGAAAACCACTGTAGTAAAAACCCTTCCTCCTTATGGAATAAGACCCCCTTTATATAGGCCCGGGTTTTAGGGTTTAAAACTTTTTCCTAAACCTGTTGGGCCTTCCTTTTCCACCAAGAAATAGAATTTCATTTAATTCCTAATTATTCGGGCACAACAAGGACCGCAGTATTTAATTAACGAGGCTTCCTATTATGGACTTAATTCGAAATATCCGAATTGATACTACCATAATAAATTACGAATTATTCCACTAAAAATTCGTAACTGCACTCATCAGTTCAATTTCGAAATTCTTCCATTAAACCTTACTTAACTCCCCATGTTAAGATTTAGATACTAATCAAATAAATTAAATTACTGACAATTTAATTCATTGATTATTTCCTTTAGACTTTCGCTTAACTTATTTCATGTGACGGATACAAAATTCACCTGCAGAGTTTACACATGAAAACTTATAAGTTTTCATAAAGGTGTATCATCAATCTCTAGACCGAGACATGGATTCCATCAACTAATTATTACTTCGACAATGTACATTATTATTATCCAATTTACCAGGCATATTGACCCACGAAAGAATCTCGCCTTTTAATAAATCAAAACAATAAGAATATACACAGCTAATAATAATTATATCAAGATTAAGAGTATAAGTACATTTAATGGCTAGAGAGTTTATTTTATTAAGTCAGTATAAAATACTTAAACCTACTTGGTCCGTTCAATACATACAAAATGTACTAGCACAAGAAGTTGGAATTAAACCATTCTCATAATCAAGATAAATTATATATAATCTTGTGCTACAATCATTCCTGATGATTTGTCCAATTCCATCATTAGATTGTGAACATGATCTTTATACTTATAAGCGACCGACGATTTAATCTTCTGTGTATAAGCTAAACTTTATACACTAAATCATCTACTATATAAGTAAAGGACACTGACAAATATATGATCTATTTAAAATATTATTAAAATTGAATACACAATTGTTCCGTAATAAATACTATATCTAAACCAAACCCATGGTTAATAGTATATATCCTAACAGTAAGACAGTTCAAAACGTGGAAGGTAATACAAATACCTAGAGAGGAAAATACGGAAGCAGATGCATTAGCAAATCTCGCAGGAGTTGCAGAAGTAACAAATAAAGACAACACAATTGTCATCCATCTCTTCCATTCGACACTCGACCAAGACAAGAATGAGGTAACTTTCAACAACTTAACCTGGGACTGGAGAAACGAAATTCTTAATTTTTTGCAGAATGGCACCGTACCTTAAGACAGGAAAGCGGCTCAAGCACTTCGCCGCAAAGCTGCACGCTACTACCTTATTCGCAACTCACTTTATCGCAAGATGTTCAGAGGACCCCTAGCTAAATGCCTCAGACCTAATCAAACGGAGTTTGTGATGAAAGAAGTCCATGAAGGACACTGTGGAAATCATACAGGAGCAAGATCCTTGGTAAAAATCTTAATCAGAGCTGGGTATTATTGGCCCAAGATAGAAGAGGAAGCCGAGAACTTCGTATCTAAATGCGATAGGTGCCAAAGGTTCGCCAATAACATGCATCGACCAGCATAATTACTGCATCCAGTTATATCACCATGGCCCTTCATGAAATGGGGTATGGACATAGTAGGACCTCTTCCTCCGGCTAAGGGACAAGTACGGTTTTTACTTATATTAACCGACTACTTTACGAAATGGGTAGAGGCAGAAGCATTTAAATAGGTGCAAGAAAAGGAAGTAAAAATCTTCTTATGGAGAAACATAATATGCCGCTTTGGTATACCAAGGGAGATCGTGTGTGATAATGGCCCACAATTCATAGGCTCGCAAATCACAGAATTCTTCGAAAGCTGGCAAATCAAACGGATCACTTCAACGCCATATCATCCCGTGGCTAACGGTCAAGCAGAATCGACGAATAAAATCATCGTCAACAACCTGAAGAAGCGGCTAGATAAAGCTAAGGGAAGTTGGCCTGACGAGTTACCGGCGGTGTTGTGGGCATACAGAACAACTTCAAAAATAGCCACGGGAGAGACTCTGTTCGCACTTGTCTATGGCTCAGAATCCTTAATACTAGTGGAAATCGGCGAGCCAAGCATAAGGTTCATGACAGCTACGGAAGAAACAAACGACGATGAATTAAGGACTAATTTGGACCTGCTCGAACCACGAAGGGAAGCAGCATTAATACGGATGGAAGCCCAAAAACAAATAATTGAGCACTACTATAATCGCAAAGCCCATCTTCGGTATTTCAAGATTGGGGACTTCGTCCTCAAAAAAGTCTTTCAGTCAACGAAGGAAGCAGGCGCAGGAAAGCTTAATCCAAACTGGGAAGGACCCTACAAAGTCCGAGGCATAGCTGCGCTTATGAGTTGGAAGCCATGGACGGCAGAATTCTACCGACAAGCTGGAATGCCATCCACCTGAAGAAATACTACTTCTAAGAAAAAGAAGTACCCCCGGTCAGGTATCACGTGTTCGATTTTATTTTTGAACATTTAAAATTTTACTAACTTTTTTAGATGATCATAAAGCTAACCCATCACCAAATGATGATATTAGACCTGCAAAGACGCGAGGAAATAACAAAATTACCGGTCTAGGATTACACTTTTTGATGGATATTTTAAAGGGTTAAGCAGTCATCATCTAGAAACTATATACCCTCGAGTCCGGAATGTTTTTCCTTTTCAGGAAAAGGACCGCAAGGGAGGAATAATCAAGTGCTCAAGATCTCATTCTTCAAAGCTCAAACACTTGGGGGACTATATAGTATGGAAGGTTAAGACGAAGCAAAGAAGACTGTTGAAAGTCAAAGCTCGAGCCTGAAGATCCATTTACCAGGCAAGACAAGTGATACGAGCAAAATTGAAAGAACTGAAGACTCCGGCATAAGACTCCAATTTAAAGCCTGAAATTCAAAAGACCTTCGAACTATGTTCAGGTTAAAAGGCAAAGTATTAGCTACGAGTGAGAAATGTACATATTTATATTTATTCAAAACTGTTGCAGCAAACACAGTTAGGGGTAAAAGATCATCATCAGTGTACTCATTCAAAAACTGTTTTGATTAAAAACAGTTACGAATTCTTTGTACTCATATAGAAAATTGTTATCAAATAAAACAGTTATGGATGAAAGATCAAAATCCTTGTATTTGTTCAGAAAACTGTTATCAAAATGAAACAGTTACGGATAAGAAAACATTTCCCTCGTACTTATTAGAAAATTGTTTCCAACAAAAACAGTTGCGGGTAAAAACCCCAAATTTTATAATAATTGTTACTAATGAAAAACAGTTGCTTCCTTGTATTAACTCGAAAAAACTGTTACCTATGAAAAACAGTTACGAAATACAAGCGTATATCAAATCTGTTAAATAAAAATTGTTGCAACATGAGTCTTAGACGATAAACACATGTAAAATGTCGTGGAAGTTCAAACAAAAAACTTCTCGTAGAAACATTTCTAAACATGTGAAAAATTCCTATCACTCTATTGCATTACTATGAAGTTGAGACGTCTTCTTCATTAAACATCAATAAAAAATGGCCCTATCTCATAAAATAAAGTCTATCATAAACAAAGGCTTATATTTTGTACAAACACCGTGCCTACTATGAAAAGGTTCGAGTTATTTTAGCATTTTAATGCGAAAGTTTAGAGGTAAAACTAAAAACCTCAAAAAGCAAGACATGCAAAAGACTTAAGAGTAAAACAGAAGCTCAAAACAAAAAAGTCATAAGTTGCATTCATATCAAAAAGAGCGGCTAAGTAAGAACTAAGTACTAACTAGTACTTAGCCGCATATAATAATTACATTTTTGTGCCCCTAAGTTGTCAGTTGGGGACTTCAAAGATCCAAATTTACCCCCGATGGAGCTGGGGGTAACCACCAATCCAATAAAAAAACAAGAAAAACCAATACTTCAATCTTCTGACTTCTTCATTAACAGGAGGAACGGGAGAAACTTGAGGCGAAGAGGCACGAGCGGCAGGAGTTTCATCATCAGATGGAGAAAGATTAAGACCTTGTTGAGTCTTCTCCATAGCCTCTTTGATTTTAGCTATTGCAGCGCTGAGGTCGAAACCTTCTTGACTCATCTCTGTCAATGTATCAAGGCAAGAATTCATATACGCCCAGCTTACATCAACAGCAACCGCTTCTTCAAGATCGTCATAATCTTTTGCCCAAATTTGAAGCTCGGCTTTTAACCCATCCTTCTCCGCTTCTGCAGCTTCATGAGCAGCCCTAAGAGGTACGATCGACTCCTCCAAAATTTGGACTCTATTTAATGCATCACGCAGCTCTTCTTGGGTCCGGGAGAGTGATTGTATGAGCTCGCCAGAGTATACCTCCTTCTTCCCTAGCAAGTCCTTCAAGTTCCTGATCTCCTCCGAGGCTTGAGACAGTTGTTCAGCAAATGAGGATTCCAAGATTCTCTTATCCTTATCAGCCTGGTTTGAATAAGCCTTCTCCACCGACAGTTCTGCTGCGGTAATCCTCAGTTGTTTTTTCAAGGTATTCCTCTCCTCTTCTAAGGCGTCCATATCAATTCTCAAGCTATCATATTGTGCCCTTAGATTACCAAGATCAACTTGCAATTCTCTTGTTTCCTGATCCGAATTAGAGATCCTCTTAATAAGCTCCATACCAATAAGGTTGGTCTATAAGAAGAAAACCAATCAGATATGATAAATTATTTAGACATTGTAAAATTCACATGTAGAAATAGAATTGCACCGTACCTTCAAGGAGGTATGCACCACTTCATTGGCCCATGTAAGGGTTGTATGGCTAGCTAGCTTGGTTTTCTCGTTGGGACCTATCAGAGGTTTAAGCCATACCTCGGGCTCACCCTTATTCTTGAAAAGACTTCCCTCAGCTGGAACCTCTATCATCACCCTCCGCATCTCCTTGCTGGAAGACCCTACTTCCCTAATGGAAGGCATGGAAGCAGGAACAGATGGGACAACAGCAGGCACTGAGGGTTGGGGAACTGAAGAAGTCACGGGCAAAATAGCAGGCACGGAAGATTGAAGAATTGAGGAAACCGCAGGTAAAGATACGGCAGAAACCGTAATAGCCAATGGAGCGGAGGAAACACGAGGAGCGGAGGAAACACGAGGAACCGATAAAACATCTTCTCTTAAAGAGTCAGGAAAGACAGTAGCTAAAGGAACATCATCAGGAGCAAGATAAAAACCTTCATGGAACAAGTACTCAACAGAATCATGAACAGGGGACTGTGAAACATTTTCAAAATTAAGGGTCTCACTGCAGACACGAAAGGTAAAGTCATGGGTGTAGACTCATCGTCCAAAACCACCTGCCTTCTCCGTGACCTGTGTACCAAAGCACCCTCCTTTTCTTTTTCTTCTTCAGAACGGGACTCGCCCACTTTCCTCTTCGAGGA
Source organism: Nicotiana undulata (assembly GCA_005239495.1). Taxonomy (NCBI): domain Eukaryota; kingdom Viridiplantae; phylum Streptophyta; class Magnoliopsida; order Solanales; family Solanaceae; genus Nicotiana; species Nicotiana undulata. The sequence goes on from ML288404.1 coordinate 31,297, forward strand.
AGATGAGCTAACAATAATCTCTTGTTCCTGGGCTAGAGACATCTTTGGAACAGACGAAGCAGACACCCCACGAGCAGAAAACCCTATCAAAAAGGGGAAGGTTAAGCGAGAGTAAAAGAGGACTCTAGCAAGAAAAGAAGTAAAAACCTTCACTTACCGTGGGTTTTTACATGCCAACTGTACTTCCTCAGCGAAGTACTTCCAAGACCTTTCTTCTAGTGAAGTGACAGACAACAGTTTTTCTACCCAGTCACAGATACCGGAGACATTCTCAACAGTACCCATGATTGTTGAAAAAGAAGAAATAGATACGGTATTAATAAAACATCTTAAAGCAAAACAAATGTGAATTAAAGAAGTACCCACGTGCACGATTCCACTTCTCAGGGAAGGGAAAATTTTCTTCACCCACTAAACCAGCAGTGGGAACAGTGACATACCGGAGGTACCAACCTCTGTCCTTGTCATCCTCAGGGGTTACCAACACTCTCTTACTTCGAGAAGCCAGAGTAAAAACCCCTTGACGAAACAGGACAGTAGAATAAAGATGAATAATATGGTTGAAAGTAAAAGGAACTGAGGCTTAGGAAGCTAAACTCCTAAGACATGCGACCACATGCCACACAAGCGGACCAACTTGCCCCAAACAAATATCGAAAAAACGACAGAACTCGATTATGACTGGATCAATGGGAGGTAAACCCTAGTGTAAAAGGATACGTATAAACAAAAGAATAACCCGTCTTATAAGACGTTATTCTTTGATTACTGTTCAGAACATAAACATGGAAATCAGACCTCCAAGAACAATCCCTACGAACCAGGGAAATATGGCCCTCGGTAATAAGGGTTGAATATCTCTCAACACTGTCTAAAGAAGAAGAGTGGTCTACAAGAACTGGGTTTTCCCTAGTAAAGATAAATTCAGCGGTAATAATTTCATCAATTGTAGGTTCACGAAGATGATCGTCTTTACCTCTAGATGAAGAACGAGAAGACTTGGCCGTAGGAGAAACTAAAGACCTAGAGGAAGAAGGAGAAATTATATGAGAGGAAGAAGAACCTCTAGAAGGAGTGGATCCTAAACTTCTTAATCTACCACCCCTCCGACTCCTAGTAGGGGCAGAAAAAGGTGTTAATTTTTCCACATCTATTATTCTTTTAGGCTGATTTGATGAAGACATGTTTACAAAGGCAATGGAAAATTCTTTACAAATAAATAAGAAAAGTTATAAAATGTTTCGTGGAAGTAAAGAAAGGAAGAAGGGTATTTATACTTGAAGACAACCGTCAACAATGGGAAAAACAATGATGAAAAGTCATAATTAAAGGTGTCACTTCATGACTGACGCAGCCGCAAAAATCCCTAAAAGGTGCCGAGTAAACACAGAACCAATCCGAGAAGGACACGTGGTGTGAGCATTAAATGGAAGAGACAAACGACGCCTATGTTCACAAAAAGGAGCGATGTTTCGAGGCAAAGCGACGACAAAATATTTTTTCCATAAATGAGTATCCACTTACCAAATATTAATCGATAAATATATGGTAAGTGGGGGGGCTATCTGTATTGGTAAAAAAGAGTCTCACACGTAAGCCAACTCTTGACAACTCAGCCAGTTATGTGGACACAGGAGAACGCGACAGCTGGATGTTATTCTTTGAAGAGGTATGAAACAAAGAGGCACATTCAATAAACCCTCGAGCTCATCAGCCACGGGAAACTCAATCTAATCGAGACAAGGAAGGGACACGGTCTGAGTAAATTTGGACAGAATTACGGATAGATTCAGGAATTCCCAATAAATAGCCCAAACGTTACGTAACCTTCACATAACAGTTACGGTTGCCCTTGATAACGCCTCATTAATATAATTAGTCATTAATGAGAAATTATTGCAAGAACCAAACGTTATATTAAGCAACCTCCTATATAAGGGAAGGGAATACAACTTGTAAGGGGATCCGGACTTGGAATACAATCTACCTTGCTTTTCTATATTTTTGCAATATAGTCTATTACTCATTTCTCTTTATTCAATATTATTTCGACGATTATCAGTAACCCGTATTCATCCTAAAAATAGATTTGGTCAAGGAAGCTAATTATTTGGTTAAACAGTATGGTCGGTGATGTTGTTCCACCATCGGATGGTTTGAGCCCGGCAAGGCTATGATATATGGTACAGATTTTGTAAAGGATGCCTTGGATAAGGTAAGGTTAATTCAGGAGCGACTATGCACAACTCTGTCCAGATATAAGAGATATGCGAATCAGAAAGCGCGTGATTTATCATTTATGGTGGGCGAGAAAGTTCTCTTTAAAGACTCGTCGATGAAGGGTATCATGAGGTTCGAAAAGAGGGCTAAGTTGATTCCAATGTTCAATGGTCCATTTGAGGCGTTGGATCGATATTGAGAGGTTTCTCACAAGCTTGCTTCTCCTCCTAGCCTATGGGAGTTCATCCTGTATTCCACGTGTCTATTCTTTGGAGATACCATGCCGACAAATCACATGTGTTAGAATATAGTACAGTGCAGCTTGATGAGAGCTTGGGTTATGAAGAGGATCCAGTTTCAATTGTTGACAGGCAGTTCGCAAGTTGAGGTCTAAGAAGATTTTGGCAGTGAAGGTCCACTAGAGGGGTCAACTAGTCGTGGAAGCGACTTATGAGACCGAGGAGGATATACAGAGCAAATATCCATACTTATTCGGCACTTCATATATGATTAGACTCGTTTGAGGACAAACGTTTGTTTAAGAATTGGAGAATGTAATGACCTGACAAGTCATTTTTCTTCCTAGATCCCCATTCCCCTATTTAAGACTTCATGTATGTGTTTTTACTATTTTATGACTTGAAGGGATGGTTGGTTTGGCTTTGGAAGGATTCAGGTTGAATTCGGAACACTTAGTTCCATAATAATGGCCTAAGGTGGACAAGTTTTACTTGAGTCAACACTTTGAGTATATGACCTCGAAACTGGAATTTGAAGGTTTTTATGATCATTTTGGACTTGGGCGTATGTTCGGATCGATTTTTGGGTGGACCGGGAGCGTTTCGACGCTTATCGTGGAAAGTTGGCATTTTGAAGGTTTTTGAGTTTTGAAAGTTTGATTTGAAGTAGAATTTGATGCTATCTATGTCAATATTGGATTCTGAGCCTTGTAATAGGTTCGTATTGTTATTTATGACTTGTGCGTAAAATTTTGCATCATTCCGAGCTGTCTAAGTATGATTCATCGTATTTATAGTTGGTTGAAATGAGTTTGAAGATTAGAAGTTGATTAATTTTGTTTTGAGGTGCGATTCTTTGTTCCGGTGTTATTTTATGTGTTCTAAGGCTTCGAGTAAGTCCATAGTATGTTTATGGAGTTCTTGCTGCCTTTAGACGGGGTCTCGGATGGCTTGGGTGTGTTTCGGACCACCTAGAACATGATTGAACTTGGCTGAAATTGATGGTGTGCTGGTGTGCTTCGTGATCGCGAAGATTTTCCTGCTATCGCGAAGGAGGCTGGTGAAGGGTCCTGAACTTTACTCTTTGTGAACACTAGGAGTCTATCGCAGACGAGGTGAAAGACCTGGTCCTCCTTCGCGTATACGTAGGCCTATTCGCAAACACGAAGAATGTTGGGAGTGGGATGGGCTAGAAGACGGTTGGCCTTTGCGAACGTACTTGGGGCACCGTAAACACAAAGGGTTAGGTTGTTAAGCATCGCGAACGCGACCTGCAGGTCTCAAACGCAAAGAGTAAGTTGGTCAGTTTCAGCATTTGTGCTTCGCGATCGCAATGGACCTTCCGCGATTGAGAAGAAGAATTCCTTGGGCGGACTTTAATTTATTGCGAGCCTTAGCTCTGTTTTTGCTCATTTCCACTTGGGTTGGCCGATTTTGGGGAGCTATTTTGAGGGGATTTTCATCAATCAATACAAGGTAAGTGAATTCTACCCACTTTTGAGTTAAATACATGGATAATGAGTAGAATTAACATGGAATTTGTGAAATATTGTGGGATTTTGGTTGAAACCTAGGGTTTGGTAAAAATGGGATTTGACCACGAAATTGATTACAGAACTAGATTAAATTATATATTTGAGTTAGTGAGGTCATGGTAACGTTTATCTTCGAAAATATTCAGAATCAGGGCACGTGGGTCGGGGGTGACTTTTATGGACTCTTCTAATTTGGTTGGAAAATTATTTTAATAGGTAAATTATGAATTTTTGCGCATATATTGATTTTTTATACAACTTTTGACTTTTTTCGGATTGCTCGCATCGTTTGGGGATTTCTTGAGAAGTTAAGAGTCGGATAGTGAACTTCAAAGAGAGGCAAGTCTCTTACATATTCTTGTAAAAGGAAATTATCTCCTTAGGTGTATTAATTGTTATGTGGTACTTGTCGTGGGAGCTATCGTGGGAGCTACTTAAGCACGAGGTGACGAGAGTCCGCATGTTTCTATATTTATGTTATGTCTAGTAGAATTAGATGCACATCATGCTTTTATTGTGTTATTTGTATTTACCATGTATAATTGACTTCCTTAATTTATGACTGGTACTGACGCTAGAATAAGATATTGACTGATTCTCTTACTTTGTAAAACGAGGAATATTTGATGAACTATTCTATATGTCTTTACAACTCACATGTATTTTCGTGAGTGAGATAGTTTCTCTAATTTAATGGGAGTCGGTCGTTCGCCTCGGCAAACTCGTGCTTAATACTTGAGATTTGATTTGGTAGAGGGGTCAGCTGAGTTCGTGCCTTCGAGTCTAGATATGACATTTTAGTTATTTCATATTGGTCCATGTTTGAAATTTACTACTAAAGTTTATTTATTTCGTTGCTACTTGTCGTACTTCATACATGTCTATTTTATGTGTTTTATTATTTGACCACTAGTAAGTGTCAAATTGTGAACGTGGATGCAAGGTAAGCCTCTTTCCTAACCTTATAAAAGGGAATTATCCCTTTGGTGTATTAGTTTTTGTGTGATACTTGTCGTGGTAGGTACGTACGCACGAGGTGACGAGTGTTTATACCTTGCTATAATTATGTTACGTCCGGATTGACTTAGATTCACGTTATGCCTTGAATGTGTTATTTGTATTTACCATGTATAATTGACTTCCTTTATTTATGATAGGGATATAGTCTAGAATAAGATATTAACTGATTCTCTTACTTCGAAAAATATTTGATGAACAATGGATCCGAGTCTTTACAACTCGCATGTATTTTGGCGAGTGAGATAGTTTCACTATTCTAATAGGATCGGGTTGTTTGCCTCAACAGTGTTGTAAATTACTCTTATGGGATTGGCCTGGTCACCTCAGCAATATGGTAACACTACTCTTATGGGATCGGGCTTTTCGCCTCAAAAGTACCGTGAATCACTATCCATGTGGGATTAAGTCGTTCACCTCAGCATACTTGTATTGGTAAAAAAGAGCTTCACACGTGTAACAGATGTGATGACTCAGCAATCTACGTGGAACAATGAAAACATGCCAACTGGACATGACTCTATGAAAAGTTACGTGGCAAAGAGGCGCGGAATAACATACCCATGGGGTAATCAGCTACGAGAATCTCAACCTGATTGAGATAATGAAGAGACACGGTCAGAGTAAAGGGCAGATTCAAAGATCTTCAAATAATGAGCCAAACGTTACACAACCTTCATGCGACAGTTACGGTTAATCATTGTAATATTACATTAATGCCATTATTAGCCATTAATGCCAAAATTACTGAAAAGGGGCAGACATTATATCAAGAAATTCCCTATATAAGGGAGTAAAATATAGCTTGTAAATACATTCGAACGACTACTGGAATACACTTACTTTTCGTGCATCTTATTGCTTTCCATTTACGAGTTTACTTACAATTACTAGTTTATTCTTTGATTATCAGAAACCCGTATTCTTCTTAAAATATCTTTGAGCAAAGAATCCAATTCTTTGGTTAAACAAATTGGTTCCGTTACCGGGAATCTGATAATCTTTGCTTACATTCAAACTATACCCTCTGAACTATGTCGAACACCAACGACAACAACCAACAAAGGGATGGAACTCCATCACCTGCAAGAACCCCACCAGGTTCAAGGGAACATTCTCCAGAGAGAACCAATAACAATCACAATGGTAACGATCAAACAAGAGAACAAGATCAGGTGAAGCAAATTATTGCGGAATATGTAAACCAAGCCTTACAAGAATTTGCGAGGGGGTTACCGGCCGCATCACCTACACCACCTCCTAACAACACCACAACTGTGGAAAATCCTCAATCTGGGTTAGCAAACTCAGGAAGTAGGGGAACTCCCAATGAATCCCTCGAAACAAGACCAGGTATGTCCAATAACCCAGAGTTACAATCTTTATTACTAATCTTGCAGAAACAGGTGAAGGAACAAAACGATCGAATCGAACAAATTCCTAGAGTACCACCTGTTATCAAAGGCATACACGTTGATCGATATTCTCAACAACCTTGGAAGCCAAGTGCAGCGCCCCTGCCTATTCCCAATAAATTCAAAATTCCTGATGTTCCTAAATATGACGGGACAACTGACCCACGCAACCATGTGACTGCTTTTACCACCAGAGTGAAGGGCAATGACTTGACAAAACAAGAAATTGAGTCAGTCTTGGTTAAGAAGTTTGGAGAAACACTTACCAAAGGAGCGTTAACCTGGTATTCTCTTCTCCCTGAAAACTCTATTGACTATTTTGCTGAGCTTGCATATTCTTTTATAAAAGCGCATTTTAGTGCACAAAAAAGTCGAAAAAAGAATGGAGGACATATTTAAAATAAAACAAGGAGACATGGAGCTACTTCGTGAATTTGTAGACAGGTTTCAATGAGAAAGGATGATGTTACCAAGGGTACCTGACAATTGGGCAGCCATGGCATTTACAAGCAATTTAAATGATAAAAGCTTAGAAGCCACGAGAAGACTCAAGGAAAGCCTGAGAGAATTCCCAGCTACGACATGGAACGATGTCTATAACAGGTATAGTAGCAAGTTACGGATAGAAGAGGAGACCATCGCTCAATCAAGGGCTGAAGATCGCACAAGTTCCAGACGATCCAAACTAGAGAGAAGAATAGGTAAGAACAGGTACGATCCTTATATGGAACCTTCGGGACGAGAAACTCGTCCCAGGTTCGAAAATGCTCGGTCAGAATATAGGTTGTCAAGTAGAGATACGGGCTCATCTTTATCAAGATCCAGAAAGGATCGGGATGAACGACACAGAGGTAACACAAGAATTGGAGACCACAACTTCAATGTAAGTACTTCTAAACTAATTTCAATATTGAGAAATATGGGTGATAAGGTTCGATGGCCCAAAGAAATGAGGTCGAACCCAAATAAAAGGAACCCAGACTTCTGGTGTGAATTCCATAATGATCATGGACACAGAACGACATATTGCGGATTTTTGTAAGGTGAGGTAGAACAATAATTGAAACAGGGCTACCTAACAGAATTGTTTAGTGAAAAAGGTAAGCAGGCATATATGAAGAACAGGCAGGAGCCCCCAAAACCACCATCTCCAAAACGGAAAGTCAACGTGATACACGGAGGTGAAGAGGTGAACGGAGTAGTCTGCAAAAGAACTACAAAGTTCACAATTACACACGGAAAGCGGATTCGTGAAGACTTGGAAGCAGACAATATATCCTTTGATTATGCAGATGTCAGTGGATTAATGCTTCCACACAATGACGCACTGGTAATATCCTTACTTAATTATACATGACACTAACGTAAAAAGAGTGTTGATTGATACAGGTAGCTCAGTTAACATTATGCTATCAAGAGTTGTGGAAGAAATGTTAATGGAGGATCAAGTAATCCCAAAAGCACGAGCCTTATCTGATTTTGACAACTCAACTGTCATAACAAAAGGGGAAATTGAACTTAGTACTTATGCAGAGGGACTGATAAAAAATACTCGGTTCCAAGTCATTGATACTGACATGGCCTACAACGTAATCATGGGGAGGCCATGGATACATGACATGAAGGCGGTACCATCTACCTTGCATCAGGTAATTAAATTCCTTTTTAAATGGGGAATTCAACAGATTCGAGGCAATTAACAAACCTCATGGAATATAAATTCCCTGGGACATTATGCAAATAAGGAGGAAGCGGAAAATTAAAAGGTATGGAGAAAACTATTGCTCAAACAGGTACGGAGAAAATTGTTGCTCAAATAGGTACAGAAGATATTATTGCCCAAATAGGTATGGAAGGAATTATAACTCAAACAGGGACAAATAGCCACGAGAAGGTGAATCAAGTCACCACAGGAGGTGTATCAAACCATGCAGACAAGGATTCCAAACCTGATGTCATTCAAGAGCCAGAAGAAGACGAACACATCAAAACAACCACGGAAGAGCTCGAAGTTGTTCCATAGTCCGAACAAAATCCAAAACAGAAAGTTCACATAGCCACGAGGTTAAGATCCAGTCGAAAAGGTAAGTTGATTGATTATTTAAAAGCTAATGCAGATTGCTTTCCATGGTCCCATTCAGACATGACAGGTATCCCTCCAGAAGTGATGAATCATAAGCTAAATGAAGATCCATCATTCGTACCTGTCAAGCAAAAGAAAAGAAAGCATGGACAATCAAAAACCAAGAGATTGAAAAATAGGTACAAAAACTCTTGAAAATTGGTTTAATACATGAGGTAAAGTACCCTAATTGGTTAGCCAATACTGTGGTGGTGCCCAAAAAGAATGGTAAATGGAGAGTATGCGTAGATTATACGGATTTAAATAAAGCATGCCCTAAAGATTCATTTTCATTGCCACACATAGATCAAATGATTGATGTCACTGCAGGTCATAAATTGTTAAGCTTTCTAGATGCATACTCTGGTTATAATCAAATCAAAATGGATCCCTCAGACGAGGAAAAAACTTCCTTTATTACAAACAGGAGGACTTATTGCTACAGTATCATGCCTTTTGGCCTGAAAAATGCTGGAGCCACGTACCAAAGGATTGTGACAAAGATGTTCCAGGAACATCTGGGAAAAATGATGGAAGTTTACATCGATGACATGCTGGTGAAGTCAACACATGCGGAAGATCATTTCCAACACCTTTCAATTACCTTTGAGATTTTACGCAGGTATAATATGAAATTAAATTCAGAAAAAAATGCGCCTTCGGCGTAGAATCAGGTAATTTTTTGGGTTTCCTTGTGTCAAATAGAGGAATAGAAGTAAATCCTGCTCAAATTAAAGCTATCGAGTAAATACCTAATATACTTACAAATAAAAAGGATGTTCAAAGACTAACAGGCAGAATTGCAACCCTGGGGAGATTTATTTCCGAGTCCTCAAAGAAAGGTTTTAAATTCTTTTCAGTTCTTAAAAAGCAGAATCAGTTCGAATGGACTGAGGAATGTCAACAGGCTCTCAAGGATCTGAAGGCCTACCTATCAAAACCGTCGTTGCTATCAAAGCCAAAAGAGGGGGAAAGGTTATATATCTATCTTGCCGTTGCAGAAATTGCCGTAAGTGCAGTACTGGTAAGGGAAGACAAAGGTAAACAATATCCCATTTATTATGTAAGCAAGACTTTATTAGATGTTGAAACTAGATACCCACATCTAGAAAAATTAGCCTTAGCTCTAATCATGGCAGCTAGAAAGTTAAGACCATATTTTCAATGCCATACAATCACTGTTGTGACCTCATATCCATTGAGAAATATTCTGCATAAACAGAAATTATCGGGAAGGTTAGCTAAATAGGCTATAGAATTAAGTGAGCATAATATAATATATCAGCCTAGGACTGCAATAAAGTCTCAAACTCTAGCTGATTCTGTCGTTGATTTTAATAATAGCATTGTCCCTGAAGTAGAAAAAGAGTTACAACTCTTTAACGGGACTAATCCGGATATTTGGACCATATTTACTGACGGCTCATTTAATTTAAAAGGAGCCGGCTTGGGCATAGTCTTAATATCACCCACGAGTGAAAAGACACGACAAGCTATTAAATGTTATCCTATAACTAACAATGAAGCGGAGTATGAAGCTGTCATTGCAGGACTTGAACTTGCACAAGAACTCTCAATCGAGAAGATCGTTATCAAAAGCGACTCTCAACTGGTAGTGAACCAGATGCAGGGGACTTATATTGCTAGGGAGACTCGGATGCAACAATGCCTGGAAAAGGCACGAGATTTCGTAAGGAAATTCAAATCATGGAAGGTTATGCAAATACCTAGAGAGGAAAATGCAGAAGCGGATGCATTAGTTAACCTCGCAGCAGTTACAAAAGTGACAAATAAAGACAATGCAATTGCCGTTCACTTGTTTCATTCATCAATTGACCAGGACAAAAATGAGGTAACATTTAACAATTTAACCTGGATTGGAGAAAAAAATTCTTAAATTTTTTGCATAATGGTACCGTACCTGAAGATAAAAAAGCAGCTCAAGAACTTCGCAGAAAAGTTTTACGGTACTGCCTCATTCACAATTCTTTATACCGTAAAATGTTCGGAGGTCCCTTAGCAAAATGCCTTGGACCCAATCAAACAGAATTCGTGATGAAGGAAATCCACGAAGGGCACTGTGGAAATCATGTAGGATTATGATCCTTAGTCAAAACCCTAATCAGAGCAGGGTATTATTGGCCTAAGATGGAAGAAGAGGCTGAAAGCTTCGTATCTAAATGCGACAAATGCCAACGATTTGCTAACAACATGCATCGACCAACAGAGCTATTACACCCAGTAATATCGCCATCGCCGTTTATAAAATGGGGCATGGACATAGTGGGGCCCCTTCCCCCAGCTAAAGGAAAGGTACAATTCTTACTCGTGCTAACCGATTATTTAAAAAAAATGGGTGGAGGCAAAAGCTTTCAAACAGGTGCGTGAAAAAGAAGTGAAAAGCTTCATATGGCGAAATATAATATGCCGCTTTGGAATACTGAAGGAGATCGTATGTGATAATGGCCAGCAATTCATAGGCTCGCAAATCACAAAATTCTTTGAAAGTTGGCAAATCAAACGAATCACTTCATCACCATATCAACCCGTGGCTAATAGACAAGCCGAATCGACAAACAAAGTCATCATCAACAACCTAAAGAAACGGTTGGAAAAAGCTAAGGGAAATTGTCCTGATGAGCTACTGGCAGTATTATGGGCTTACAGAACAACTGCAAAAATAGTTACGGGAGAAACTCCATTCACGCTTGTTTATGGCTCAGAAGCTTTAATACTAGTGGAGATTGGCGAACCAAGCATAAGGTTTACAACAGCCACGGAAGAAGCAAACAACAACGAGTTAAGAACTAATCTGGACTTGCTCTAGAAAAGAAGAGAAGATGTGCTAATACGTATGGCAGCTCATAAACAAATCATAGAACGATATTACAACAGAAAAGCTCATCTCAGATATTTCAAAATTGGGGACTTCTTTCTAAAGAAAGTCTTTCAATCAACGAAGAAAGCTGGTGCAGGGAATCTAAATCCAAATTGGGAAGGACCCTACAAAGTCCGTGGCATTGCTGAGAAAGGTGCTTATGAGCTGGAAGCTATGGATGGAAGGATCTTACCAACCAGTTGGAATGCCGTTAATTTAAAGAAGTATTACTTCTAAGTGAAAGGAATACCCCCGGTCATGTATCATTACGTTCGATTTTATATTTTAACAGTTAAAAATTTTACTAACAATTTTAGATGATAGGCAAAAAGCTAACCCATCACCAGATGATGATATTAGACCTGCAAAGACGCGAGGAAGTAACTAAATTACCGGTCTAGGGTTACACTTTCTGATGGACGTTTTAAAAGGGTTAAGAAGTCATCATCTAAAAACTATATACCTTCGAGTCCCGTATGTGTTTCCTTTTCAGGAAAAGGACCACAAGGAAGGAATAGTCAAGTGCTCGAGATTTCATTCTTCAAAGCTCAAACACTTGGGGGACTATACAGTATGAAAGTCAAAGACGAAGCAAAGAAGACTATCAAAAAGTCAAAGCTCGAGTTGAGGATCCATCTACCCAACAAGTCAAGTGATACGATCAAAATCAAAAGAGAAAATCAAAAGAGCCAAAGATTCAAAACACAAATCCTGATTCAAAAAAACCTTCGAAAACATGTTCGTAAATGTAAACGAATATTCAGGTTGAAAGGCAAAATATTAGTTACGGGGGAAAAATGCACATCTTTGTACTTATTCAAAAAACACTGTTGTAACTAAAAATAGTTATGGATAAAGATCATCATCTTTGTACTTATTCAGAAAACTGTTGTAAACAAAAACAGTTACGAAATCTTTGTACTTATACAGAAAACTGTTATGAATAAAAACAGTTACGGATGAAAGATCATTATCCTTGTACCTGTTCAAAAAACTATTATAAACAAAAAACAGTTATGGATGAAAAAGCATCTCCCTCGTATTTATTAAAAACCGTTGTCAATAAAAACAGTTACGGGTTAAAACCCATACCCTTATAAAAACTGTTATGAACAAAAAACAGTTATTCCCTTGTATTAACTCAAAAATACTGTTACAAAAGAAAAAACAGTTACGAAATACAAGTTTGTATCAAACATGTTAAAAGAAAATAGTTGAAACATGAGTTTTAGACGGTACGCAAACACATGTGAAATGTTATGAAAGTTCAACGCAAAAACTTTCTTTAAAAATATTGTTAAAAAGAAACATGTGAAAAATTCATATCTCTCTATTGCATATTTACACCATTATGAAGTTGAGACGTCTTCTTCATTAAGTGTCGATCAAAAAAGGGCCCTCTTTCATAAACCGTGCCTACTATGAAAAGTTACGGATAATCTAAGCATTTTATATGCAAAACTCAGAGGTAAAACTAAAACCTCAAAAATAAAGCACGCAAAATACTTAGAGAGTGAAACAAAAACTCGACAGAAACTAAAGTCATACTTGCATTGATATATTAACGGCAAAATAAACTAAGTATTAACTTAGTCTTAGCCGTATTAAAATTTTTACATTAGGTGCCCCTAAGTTTTCAGTTGGGGACATAAAGGATCCAAACTTACCCCCTGATGGGACTTAGGGTAACCACCAATTGATACAAAAGAAAAAAAAAAGAGGAACCAAGATCTTAAACTTCTTCAGATAGGGGGTTGTCTTCACTGGCAGGAGGAGCAACTTGGGATGAAGAGACATGAGCAGCGGGAACCTCACCTTCAGGTTAAGAGAGATTTTGACCTTTTTGAGACTTCTCAATAGTCTCCTTGGTTTTTGTAATTTCGGCTTCTAGGTCAAAACCCTCTTGGCTCATTTCCGTCAATGTGTCAAGACGAGAGCTCATATAATCCCAACCAACATCGACGACTGCCTTGTCTTCAAGAGCTTCATAATCTTTCTCCCATAGCTCAACTTCAGCTCTTAATTCATCCCTCTCAGCCACGACAGCATCATGAGAGACCTTTAAAGGAGCGAAAGACCTTTCCAGGAATTGAATTTTCTCCAAAGAGTTGCGGAGATCCTCCTGGGTTTGAGTGAGTGATTGAACAAGTTCGCCCGAATATTCCTCCTTCTTGTCCAATAAGGCCTTCAGGCTCCTGATCTCTTTAGAAGCACGGGACAGCTGCTCTGCGAATGAAGACTCTAGGACGTTCTTGTCCTTGCCTGCCTGATTTGAAGATGCCTTCTTAATGGTCAACTCTACTGTCCTGACTCTCACTTGCTGCTCCAAGGTACATTCTCCTCTTCCACTGCCACCATATCGAGTTGTAATCTTTCATACTGCTCTTTCCAATTATCTGCCTCAACATGCAACTCCCTTACTTCCTGCTCTGATTGGGAAACCCTCTTCATTAACTTTGTGCCTATAAGATTGATCTACAAAAGCAGATAAATTAGATACGGTGAGAATGTTTGCATGAATGAACAAAAGAAAGTATATTTTACATTTAAAGAAGTTTGCACGATCTCATTTTCCCATGTAAGGGAACTGTGGCTGTCCAGCTTAGCCCTCTCAGTCGGACCTATCAACGGATTCAGCCATACATCAGGCTGGCCAGACTTTTTAAAGAGGCTACCTTTTGCTGGAACTTCTATCATCACCTGCCTCATCCTCATCTCTCCCCTATTGGAAGACCCTACTTTTGCAACAGAAGGCACGGAAGCAGGAACAGATGAGGGAACCACGGGCAAGAAAGTCTTAGGGGAAGAAAAAGCCACGGAAGAGGGACCAACGACAGGAGCAGGAATAGCCATGGGAGCAGGGGTAATAACAAGAGCAGTTGAGGGAAGTTCTTTAAGAGCAGAAGGAGAGAAAAGAGCCAGGGGAGCTTCATCAGCAACAGAACCAAAACCTTCACGGAACAGGAGATCCACTGATTCACGCACGGGAGAGGGAGTAGCATCCTCAGGGGCAGAAAGTTCAGCTTCAGGCGCAGGAGGATCAATAGCAGGTGTAGACTCGTCGTCAGAGACCACCTTCCTCCTTCGTGACCTATCGACTAAATAGCCCTCCTCTTCCTCCTCATCTTCTATGGTCCTTGACCCACTTTCTTTTCTCGTTGAAGAAGAGGAGCCTGAAATGATCTCCTAAACTTTTCCAAGGGTAACTTTGGAGCAGAAAATTCCACGAGCAGGAAACCCTGTCAAATGAAAAGGGTCAAATAAAGCTCAAAGGATAGAAGAAGTAAAAATAAAAACTTCATTTACCGTGAGTCTTAACTCTCCAACCAAACCTCCCGGAGAGGTATTTCCACGAGCGTTCTTCTAACGGAGTGGTTAACAAAAGTTTTTCTACCCAATCTCAGAAACCGGAGACATTCTCGACGGTTCCTATGATTGCTGCAAAGAGAAGAAACAGTTACGGTAAAGATAAAGTATCTAAAGCAAAAGGAAAAGAATGTGAGCAAAACTGTACTCACGTGCAAAATTCCACATCTCAGGGAAGGGAAGATTTTCTTCGCCTACTAAACCAGCAGTAGGAACAGCAACATACCGGAGGTATAACCCTCGATCTTTATCATCATCAGGAGTCACTAACACCCTCTTACTCCTGGCCGCGGGAGTAAAAATTCCCTGGCGGAACAGCATTGGGAAATAAAGGTGAATGAGATGATGAAAGGTAAAGGGGACCGAAGCTAAGTTAGCCAAATATCTAAGACACGCAATAACTCGCCACACGAGAGGACCGACTTGTCCCAAGAAATTTTTTAAGAATCGACAAAACTCGATGACAACTGGGCCGATGGGAGGCTTGAATCCTAATCTGAAGGGATAAGTATAAACAAAAGAATGCCCAGCCTTGTAAGAGGTTATTCTTTGATTACTATTGGTAACGACAACAGGAAAATCATGCTTCCAGAAATAGTCCCTGCGTACAAGAGGTATAAAACCTTCGGTAATCTGGGTAGGGTACTTGTCAGCACTGTCAAGAGACGACAAAGAAGAAATATGATCTTTAAGGGCTCGACTATCCCTAGCAAAAGAGAATTTTGCAGGTACTATTTCGTCGACCCTCGGCTCTCGCAAAGGTTCATTATGTTCTCTACCTTTAGACGAAGATCTAGAAGCCCTAGCCTAGGAGAAGATAAAGACCTAGAAGAAGGTGGGGGAGTAACTTGAGAAGAAGAAGAACCCCTGGAGGGAGTAGAGCTTAAACTCCTAAGCCTGCCACTTCTCCTACTCCGGTCGGTGCAGAAGAGGGAGTCAGATCATCTACGTTAATGACTCTCTTAGATTGGTTTGAAGAAGACATATTCACAAAGGCAAGAAAAAATTATTTACAAATAAAGTATGAAGGTTGGAAGTTTTTTGTTAAAGTAAAGAAAGGAAAAGGGGTATTTATACTCGAAGGCAACCGTCAAAAATGGGAAAAATAGTGATGTGAAAGTCATAATTGAAGTTGTCACTTCGGGACTGATGCAGTCACAAAAAGCCCTAAAAGGCGCTGAATAATTGCAGAACCAACCTGGGAATGCCACGTGGCACAAGCATTAAATGGAAGTGGCAAGCGACGCCTACATTCAGAAATAGGTGCAGTGTTACGAGTGAAGCGGCGGCAAAATATTCCCGCCATAAATGTGTATCCACTTACCAAATATTAATCGATAAATACATGGTAAGTGGGGGGACTATCTGTATTGGTAAAAAATAGCTTCACACGTGTAACAAATGTGATGACTCAGCAATCTACGTGGAACAATGAAAACATGCCAATTGGACAGGACTCTATGAAGAGGTACGTGGCAAAGAGGCACGGAATAACATACCCACAGGGTAATCAGCTACGAGAATCTCAACCTGATTGAGATAATGAAGAGACACGGTCAGAATGAATCCGGACAGAATAAAGGGCAGATTCAAAGATCTTCAAATAATGAGCCAAACGTTACACAACCTTCACGAGACAGTTACGGTTAATCATTGTAACGTTACATTAATGCCATTATTATCCATTAATGCTCAAATTATTGAAAAGGGGCAGACGTTATATCAAGAAATTCCCTATATAAGGGAGTAACATATAGCTTGTAAATTCCGAACGACTACTGGAATACACTTACTTTTCGTGAATCTTATTGCTTTCCATTTACGAGTTTACTTACAATTACTAGTTTATTCTTTGGTTATCAGAAACCCGTATTCTTCTTAAAATAGCTTTGAGCAAAGAATCCAATTCTTTGGTTAAACAACTCGTGCTTAATACTTGAGAATTGATTTGGTATTAGGGTAACCTGAGTTCGTGACTTTGTGGCCGATTATGATATTTTAGTGATTTCACATGGATGAAGTGGAGGCTCGCTTCCGGTGTTTTATCTTCTCTGAAGGAAATGTGATAAAGGTATGTGCACTAATTGCATGGTCATCCTAAGTGAGAACCTCACGACCCTACATATGCTCCTATTTATGGACCTGGAGATCAATAGGAGTAGGAGGAAGAGGGCGGTGTGAAGGAAACCTAAGATCAAGTGGGGCAACTTGACCAAGGAGAAAGCTCAGGAGTTAAGGGAGAAGTTGTTGGCTATGAGGTCCTGGATGAGTAGGGGGGACACATCTAGTATGTGGTTCATGACTGCGAATTGCATTAGGGTAGCTGCTAGAGAGCTCTTAGGAGTCAAGAAGGGCTCTCTTGGGGGTCATAGAGGGGACTGGTGGTGGAATGGAGAGGTCCAAGGTAAAACAGAAACTAAGAAAGATGTTTATTTGAAGCTGGTAGAGAGTACAAACAAGGAGGAAAAAAGGACTTATCGAGAGTGTTACAGAAAGGCAAAGAAAGAGGCAAAGTTAGCAGTTACGACGGTTAAAAATGCAACATTTTCTCGTTTGTACGAGGAGCTCGGGGGAAAAGGCGGGGACAAGAAGTTGTACCGGTTGGCCAAGGTGAAGGAGAGGAAGGCCCGTGACATAGACCAAGTCAAGTGCATCAAGTACGAGGATGGCAAAGTATTGATGGACGATGCACTTATTAGGAGAATATGGAAGACATAATTCCATAACATGTTCAATGAGAAGGGGGATAGACGTATTGTGTTGGGTGAGTTGGAGCGCTCCGAGAGTCGGCGGGAATTTTGGTACTGTAGGCGGATTACGGCATATGAGGTGGAAGGGCCGATGCAAAATATGTGCAGGGGCAGAGCGACGGGGCCAGACGAAATCCCGTTGGAATTATGGAAGAGCACGGAGCGAGCAAGTTTGGAGTGGATCACTAGGTGTTTAATGTTATTTTTAAGACGAAGAAGATGCCCGAAGAATGGAGGTGGAGTAGGATGAATCCGCTTTACAAGAACATGGGTGATATCCAAAATTGCAACGATTATAGGGGTATCAAGCTTTTGAGTCACACCATGAAGGTTTGGGAGAGAATGGTGGAGTTCAGGGTGAGGAGTGTGTGTCTATTTCCGAGAATCAGTTTGGATTCATGACGGGGCGTTCAACTACGAAAGCGATTCATCTGGGAAGATTAGTGGAGCAATTACAGGGAGAGGAAGAAGGACTTGCATATAGTGTTTATGACCTTGAGAAGGCGTACGATAAAGTCCTGAGGGAGGTCCCCTGGAGGTGTTGGAGGCTAGTAGCATTCCGGTAGCGTACATTTGGGTGATTAAGGATATGTATGATGATGCTAAGAATCGGGTGGGGACTGTGGATGGTGACTCAGAGCACTTCCCTATGGTGATGGGGTTGCACCAGGGATCGACTCTTAGCCCATTTTTATTTGCCTTAGTGATGGATGTACTGTCATGACACATCCAAGGGAAGGTGCCTTGGTGCATGCTATTTGTCGATGATATAGTGTTGATTGAAAAGATGCGGAGCAGAGTTAACACAAAGTTGGAGGTTTGGAGATAGACCTTGGAGTCTAAAGATTTCAAATTGAGTAGAACAAAAACAGAATACTTGGAGTGCAAATTATGTGACGGGACCCATGAAGTAGACTTAGAGGTAAAGCTTGATGCTCAAGTTATACCTAAGAGAGCGAGTTTTTAGTATCTCAAGTCTATTAAACAAGGTAACAGGGAGATTGACGAATATGTCGCACATTGCATCGGAGCGGGATGGAAGAAATGGAGGCTCGCTTCCAATGTTTTATGTGATAAGAACGTGCCACCAAGACTTAAGGGAAAGTTTTATAGAGTGGTGGTTTGACCGGCCATGTTGCATGGGGTTGAGTGTTGGCCAGTCAAGAACTCCCACATGCAGAAGATGAAAGTAGCAGAGATGAGGATGTTGAGATGGATGTATAGGTGTAACAGAAGAGATAAGATTAAGAATGAAGTTATCCGAGACAGAGTCGGAGTAGCCTCTGTGGAGGACATGATGTGGGAGTCGAGGCTGAGATGGTTCAGATATGTTAAGAGAAGAAGCATTGATGCCCCTGTTACGAGGTGAGAGAGGTTGGCAATGGCGAGTTTGAGAAGAGGTCGAGGTAGGCCTAAGAAGTATTGGGGAGAGGTGATTAGACAGGACATGGCGCTGTTTCAGCTTACTGAGGACATGACCCATGATAGAAGGGTGTGGAGGTCGAGGATTAAGGTATAAGGTTGGTGGGTAGTTTTTAGTTGTTCACCGATAGTCTTAGTAGGATGCATGTCCCTTCATATTCTTAGATTTTTATTACGTTATGTGGTTTTGTTCGCCTCAGGTATTGTATTCCTTGTTTCTAGTATTTGGTACTACTTATCCTTTATCTCTCCCTTTTTATTTTCTCTTCCCTCTTTCTTCCTTTTTTGCTTTCCACTTCTTCTTATTACCCTTCCTGAGCTGGGGGTCTATTGGGAACAGCCTCTCTACCTGTTAGGTAGGGGTAAGGTCTGTGTACAGACTACCCTCTCCAGACCCCACCTTGTGGGAGCATACTGGGTTTGTTGTTGTTGTTGTTATTGTTATTGTTGTTGTTTTTGTTGTTGTATCGTTGCTACTTGTAGTACTTCATATATATGTATTTTATGTGTTTTATTATTTGACCACTAGTAAGTGTCAAGTCGACCCCTCATCACTACTTCTTCTAGTTAGACTAGATACTTACTGGGTACACGTTGATTTACGTACTCACTCTACACTTATGCATTGATTCTGCAGGTACTGATACATGTACTTCCAGTAGTCACACCGGCGCATAGAAGCATTATCACGTAGACTTAGTCCTAAGTTGCTTGTCTTGTATGTTTCCTAGTTTGCTCATGCACTTGTGACACCGGGTTGTGGGAGCTACTAGCGGTTGTTCACCGTTGTACTTATTATTATTATCATTGTGTTTCATGTATTGTTTACACTTGATAGTTTTGGTAAAGAAGTATGTATGTTTCCATGAGTTTTTACTTTATTTCGGTGTATTTAAGGAAATTTCCTTTTTCAAAAGATAAAAAAGGATAAATAAAGAGGAGGTTCAGCGTTGGCTTGCCTAATCACATTGTTGGGCGCCATCGTGGCCTATTATGGGATTTGGGTCGTGACAAGGTCTTTGTCGTACAAGTGTGATTATATTGTGTGAGGTCTTTGTCGTGTGAGCACGAGTGTCACGACCCCAAATCCTAAGTTTGTCGTGATAGCGCCTATCATGGAGCTAGGCTATCCAAACAATCACATATTTCCATAATATTTTCATAAATTCCAAAATTGTTTCCAATATTTCATAAACATCTTTAAATTCCCAAATTTCACGTAAAAGCAAACGAAATAAATAGTCTAATTACTACCCACAGACCTGGAGTCAACCCGTCATGAGCATCTACAAATAGTACCAATAAACTCTACTGTCATAATACACCAAGTCTAAGAACGAGGAACCAATACATGAAACAAGAAAGGGAAAAGGGAAAGTTGCGGACGCTGAACAGCTACCTCAAATTCCAACTCCGGCTCCACGAAAAAGAAGAAACTAGCGCTTAGTACCAGCACCTGTATCTTCACACAGGGGTGTAGGGATTAATGTGAGCACACCAACTCAGTAGTAATGAAAGTAAATAGTGTCTAAGGCAGCAGTCATAAATGCGCAGTAACTGACACGTTACTTTCAGAAATAGAGATAAAGTATTTGTAGCTTTTACAATTTGCGTACAGTAAAATATCCTTGAAAACATATCCTTTTCACAGCTACCATAGAATTCAGAAATACTTTAGCATGAGTGAAAGAGTCAAAGTTCATAAAATGTTTCAGATGAAAACAAGTGTCATAACTACCCCTCGGGCATATCACTACTCAGCATCAATCACTCAGCATGCCTCACAATCACTCAGTATCAGCCACTCGGGCAACCTCACAGTCACTCATTCCTCCCAATCTCTCGTCACTCGGAACTCGGCACTCACACTCAGTAAGTGTCTGCGCTCACTGGGGGTGTACAGACTCCGGAGGGGCTCCTACAGCCCAAGCGCTAATATCAATCCATCTCGTGGCATAAATCACTCAGGCTCTCGGCCTCTCACATATCATAATAATGTAACATGCTGCAGCGTGCATCCTAATCCATAATATCCTCACAATATTGCACTCGGCTTCACTCAGTCAGAAACTCCCAAAATGCCACTTAGGCTATCAATAAACGGGGTACTCAACCAAAAACAGTATTTTATATCACAAAATAGTATAAACAAGTATGAGTTTCGAAAACAGTGTAACATGGCATGACAGTGTAAATCATAATCAATACAGTGAGGAATATAAGAAAATAGCCCCCAAGGGGTCTAAACAGGTCGGCACAAGGCCCCAAACATGGCTTATAGCCCAAATATAATAATAGTCTGAAAACACGATTTAACATATGATTCATAGTAAATACACAACTTAATAGTTTCCACTGGGAGGACCAAGTTCTAACCCACAACCACTGCACGCCACACACTCGTCATCCAGCATGTGTGTCATACCAAAATAGTGTGAAAATGCTAAGTCCAAGGTTTCATACCCTCAGGACAAGATTTACAGTCATTACTTACCTCAAACCGGCTCGAAAGCTACTCCGCGATACTCTTGCCCCTCAGATCGGCTACCAAATGCTCCGAGTCTTTAAAATCATATTAATAACATCAAAATATGCTAGGGAGACGAACCCCATTCGAAAATTATCAAAAATAGGCACAAATTCTGAAATTGGCCAAACCCGACCCCCAGGCCCAAATCTCGAAATTCGATAAAAGTCACAAAAACCGGAATCCTCATTCTCCCATGATTCTATACATACCAAGAACATCAAAATCACACAACAATTGCCTCTTCAATTCCTCAATCAAAGTCTCAAGTTTCCAAGCCCTAACCCCCAATTTAAACACTGATTGTTTCCCTAATTTCACCCTAATTCAGTCCAAAAATCACATAGAAACGAGTATTAGGTTCAAAAATCTTACCTCAACAAAGTTCTCTTGATTCCCTCCTTCAAAACCCTCTCTCAAATCTCAATTATGGATGAAAATATTGAAGAAATGGCTGAAATTCGTGAAGGCTGGTATTTATATCCTTCTGTCCAGTGGAACCGCACCTGCGGCCCTTTCCGCGCACCTGCGGACCCGCACCTGCGGTCCCAGGTGCGCACCTACCAAAGTCACTTACAGGACAAATCTTTGCACCTGCGATGTTGCCTCCGCACCTGCGCTTCCGCAGGTGCGGCCAAGACCTCGCACCTGCAGCTCTTCTCCAGCTAGCAAAAATCCGCATTTGCGGCTCCCAGTCCGCACCTACGGCTCCCCTTCCGCAGGTGCGGCCAAACCAGATGTGCTGCACCAGCAGCATTTCAACTGCAATTTCTCAACTTCAAACCCTCCAACGACTATCCGAAATCAACGTGAGCCCCTCGGGACCACGTCCAAAAACACAAACAAGTCATAATTGATCACCCGGACTTACTCGAGCTCTTGGAACACCCAAAATAACATCGAAACTCCAATTCAAGCCTAAGATTCCTAAAACTTCTGAAAATCACCAACGATGCTGAAACCAACCAAAACACATCGGAATGACCTCAAAATTTACACACATGTCCAAAATGACACTACGAACTTGGTCCAACTTCCGTAATTCCATTCTGTCCCCTATAGCCTATTTTCCACTGCTGACCGGAAATAGCTGAAAACTCAACTTCGCCATTTCAAACCTAATTCTACTCCGGGTATCTGAACCACATTCTGAACACACTCCTAAGCCCCAAATCACCTAACGAAGCTATCCGAGCCATAAAATCTACATTCTGAGGTCGTTTACCAATAAGTCAACTCCCAGTTGACTTTTCCCACTATTAAGACAATTCAAGAGACTAAGTATCTCCATTCTCACTACGACCACTCCGAACCCTAGCCTACCGACCCGACACATCATAATTAGGTTAATTAACACAAGACAAAGCTGAAATAGGGAAACAAGGCTAATCTTACGAAACGACCGACCGAGTCGTTACATTCTCCCCCTCTTAAACAAACGTTCGTCCTCGAACGGGTCTAGAAACATACATGGAGTCTCAAATAAGTGAGGATATATGCCCCGCATCTCTTGCTCGGTCTCCCAAGTGTCCTCCTCCACTGGCTTCCCTCTCCAATGCACCTTCACTGAAGCTATATCCTTAGATCTCAACTTTCTGACCTGGCGACCCAATATAGCCAGTGGCTCCACCTCATATGACATATCACCCTCGAGCTGAACCGTTCTAAAGTCTAACACATGAGACGGGTTACCAACATACTTTCGGAGCATCGAAACATGAAATACCGGATGAAAACTCGACAAGCTGGGTGGAAAAACAAGTATATAAGCCACCTCTCCAACCTTCTGAAGCACCTCAAAAGGCCCAATTAACCGGGGACTTAGCTTGCCCTTCTTCCCGAACCTCATAACACTCTTCATGGGTGAAACCTTCAGCAGTACCTTCTCCCCCTCCATAAAAGACACATCCCGGACCTTCCGGTCTGCATAATTCTTCTACCTAGACTGCGCCATGCGAAGTCGCTCCTGAATCGACTTCACCTTATCCAACGCATCCTGAACCAAATATGTGCCTACTAGCCTAGCCTCGCCCGACTCGAACAAACCAACCGGAGATCTACACCTCCTACCATATAAAGCCTCATACGGAGCCATCTGGATACTCGACTGATAACTATTGTTATATGCAAACTCCGCGAGTGGCAGAAACTAGTCCCATGAACCCCCAAAATCCATGACACATGCACGCAACATGTCCTCCAGAATCTGAATAGTACGCTCTGACTGTCCGTCGGTCTGAGGATGAAACGTTGTGCTCAACTGCACCTGAGTACCCAACTCTCTCTACACGGCCCTCCAAAACGGAGATGTTAACTCAGTACCTCTGTCTGAAATTATAGAAACTGGAACACCATGCAATCAGACAATCTCCCTAATATAAATCTCAGCCAACCGCTCCAAAGAATAGGTAGTACCAACCGGAATGAAATGCGTGGACTTGGTCAACCGATCCACAATAACCCATCATCAAACCTCCTCGAAGTCTGTGGGAGCCCAACTACAAAGTCCATGGTGATCCGCTCCCATTTACACTCCGAAATATCTAACCTCTGAAGTAATCCACCTGGCCTCTGGTGCTCATACTTGACCTGCTGACAATTGAGACACCGGGCTACAAACTCAACAATATCCTTCTTCATCCACCTCCACCAATAATGTTGTCTCAGATCCTGGTACATCTTCGCGGTACCCGGATGGATGGAATACCGCGAGCTATGGGCCTCTGCTAGAATCAACTCTCGAAGCCCATCCATTAGGCACACATATCCGACCCTGCATCCTCATGACACCATCCTCCCCAATAGGCACATCTCTAGAATCACCTCGTCGGACTCTGTCTTGAAGAACGAGTAAATGTGGGTCATCATACTGGATCTCTATGATCCGGTCATAAAGAGAAGGCCTGGAGGCTACACAAGCTAATACCCGAGGGGGCTCTGATAAGTCCAATCTCACAAACTGACCTGCTAAGGCCTGAACATCAAGTGCTAATGGTCTCTCTCCTGCTGGAAGATATGTTAGATTCCCCAAACTCTCTGCTCTGCGACTCAAGGCACCGGCCACAACATTGGCCTTCCTCGGATGGTATAAAATAGTGATGTCATAATCCTTGAGAAGCTACAACCATCTCCTATGACGCAAATTCAAATCCTTCTGCTTAAACATATGCTGTAGACTACGGTGATCAGTGAAATTCTCACAATGTACTTCATATAAATAATGACGCCAAATCTTCAATGCGTGAACAATGGCTGCTAGCTCGAGATCATGTACAGGATAATTTTTCTCATGAGTCTTCAACTGGCGCGAGGCGTAGGCAATCACCCTACCCTCCTGCATCAAAACACATCCAATGCCTATCCTCGAGGCATCACAATACACAGTATAAGAACCTGAAGTTGATGGCAATACTAACACTGGAGCTGAGGTCAACGCAGTCTTGAGCTTCATAAAGCTCTCCTCACACTCGTCCGACCACCTGAACGAAGCACCCTTCTGGGTCAATTTGGTCTAGGGCGAAGCAATATAAGAAAATCCCTCCACAAAGTGATGGTAATATCCCTCCAAACCAAGGAAACTCCTAATCTCTGTAGCTGAGGACGGTCTGGGCCAACTCTGCACCGCCTCAATCTTCTTCGGGTCAACCTAAATACCCTCACTGGACACCACATGCCACAAGAAAGCTACTAAGCCAAGCCAAAACTCACGCTTGGAGAACTTTGCATAAATCTTCTCCTCCCTCAACCTCTGCAACACGACCCTCAAATACTGAGCATGTTCCTCCTGGCTATGAGAATATACCAGGATGTCATCAATGAACACAATAACAAAGGAATCTAGATACGGCTGAAACACGTTGTTCATCAAATGCATAAATGTTGCTGGGGAATTGGTCATCCCAAAAGACATAACCATAAACTCATAATGACCATAACGAGTCCTAAAAGTTGTCTTAGGAATATCAGAATCCTGAATCTTCAGCTGATGATACCCGGATCTCAAGTCAATCTTAGAGAACACTCTGGCTCCCTGAAGCTGGCCAAACAAATCATCAATATGAGGCAAAGGATACTTATTATTGATTGTAACCTTGTTCAACTGCCTGTAGTCAATACACATACTCATGGAACCATCCTTCTTCTTTACAAACAACACTGGTGCACCCAAAGCTGACACACTAGGCCGAATGAACCCCTTATCTAGGAGTTCCTAAAGCTGCTCTTATAATTCCTTCAACTCCACTGGTGCCATACGATATGGAGGAATAGAGATAGGCTGAGTTCCTGGACCAAATCAATACCAAAATCAATATCCCTGTCAGGTGGCATGCCTGGCAGGCCAGCAGGAAACATGTTCAGAAAATCAGGGACCACATGAACAGAATCAATAGCGGGAGTCTCACCACTGACATCCCTCACAAAAGCCAAATACGACAAATATCCCTTTTCAACCATACGTTGAGCCTTCAGGTAAGAGATCACCCTGCTAGGCACATACTCAAAAGAACCACTCCACTCAACTCTCGGAACTCCCGGCATAGCCAAGGTCACGGTCTTAGCGTGACAATAAAGAACAACATGACACGTAGATAACCAATATCATATCAAAATCAACCAAGCTAAGCAACAATAGGTCCACTCGGGTCTCAAGACCCCCAATAGATACCACACACCGATACACGCGGTCTACAATAATAGTATCGCCCACCAGAGTCGATACATGAACAGATGAAACTATAGACTCACGGGGCATACCCAGAAAATGGGCAAATATGACGAAACATAAGAATATGTGGAACCAGGGTGAAATAAGGCCAAAGAATCTCGGTGACATACTGAGATAATACCTGTGATCACTGCATCGGAGGCCATAGCATCTGGCAAGGCTGGAAGTACATAGATACGAGCCTGACCTTCACCTGCTCGACCTCCCCCTCTAGGACAGCCTCTAGCTGCCTGACCCCCACCCCTAGCTGCTTAGGCGGGTGGTAATGTGAATGGAGCTGAAGTCGAGGGTTGACCCCTTTGCTGAGAAGAACCACCAGAACAACGAGGACACTACCTCCACACATGCCCAAACTCTCCTCACTCAAAGCAACTTCCTGGAGCTGGAGACGGGGACTAAAGGTAACCCTTAGCACCAGGATAACCACTAGATGAACCGTGCATAGAAGAACCCTAGACTGATGATACTCTGGAGTTGGAAGGGCACTAAATGAAGAACATCCCAGATGAGAACTGCGGGGACCCTGCCCCGATGATGCGCCACTATAAGCTGCGCGAACCGGCTGAGGAAGCCTTAATGGGCAGCCTCTACCATGATGGAACTGTCCTCTAGGAGGAGCACCATTGAAACTACCAGATCCACGAGGCCTCTTGGTATACCTCTCCTCTCGCTCCTTGCTGTCGAACTGACTCAATATCTCAAGCAATATCAACAACCTGATCGAAGGTATCCCCTGATACTCTCTCCCTAGTCTTCCAAATACGAATCTGATAAGTGAGGCCATCCACGAACCTCCTGATCCTCTCCCTCTCAGTAGGGACCAACTCAGAAGAATGACGAGCTAACTCTGAAAATCGCATCTCATACTGCGTCACTGACAACTCGCCCTGACGCAGCTGCTCAAATTCCCTACGTTACTCCTCTCTGTGAGACTGGGGAATATACTTTTCCAAGAAGATAGTGGACAATTGCTGCCAAGTAAGGGGTGTTGCATCAACAGGCCTACGCCTCTCATAAGATTCCCACCAAGTAAAGGCAGCCCCGAAAAACTGAAAAGTAGCAAACGAGACCCCACCGGTCTCCAGTATCCGTGTAGTACGAAGCATTCTCTGACACTTGTCCAGAAAACCCTAGGTATCCTCGCCCTCAGCACCACTAAATGTTGGAGGCTAAAGTTTACTAAATCTTTCCAGCCTACACTGCTCATCATCTGGCATAGCTGGAACCACGAAATCCTTAACTGGAGCTTGGAGCTGCCCCCGATGTCTGAAGACCCTGAATAACTTGCTCAGGTGTCCGAGAAACTGGAGTCTGAGTGCCTCACCCGGCCTGAGAAGTAGCGGCAGTAGTAGATACAGCAACTACCTGGGCAAGGCTGGTGCATACAGTCATAATCTGGGCCAAGGTCTCCTGAAGACCTGGAATAACAATGGGCATTGTCGGTGCCTGAGCCTGCCCCACTGGAACATCCGCGGCGGGGACCTGATCCTGAATAGTAGGTGGATCCACGGGTGCTGCCCTGGCTGCCGCAGAGGCTAGTCCCCTACCTCTACCACGGCCTCGACCGCGGCCTTGACCTCTCGCTGGTCTAGCTGGTATCTGGTCACCCTGATTGGTAGCGCGTGTCCTCACCATCTGTGTGAGAATGAAACTACAGAAGTTTAGATTTCAAGAATCATCAAGTTCGCACGACAGAATTAAATAATGTGAGATCTTTCCTAAAAGTTTGGTATCCTCTCGAAGATAAGTACAGACGTCTCTGTACCGATCTGTAAGACTCTACTAAACCTGCTCATGACTGTTGAGTCATATGTAACCTAGGGCTCTGATACCAACTTGTCATGATCCCAAATCCTAAGCCGGCCGTGATGGCGCCTATCATGGAGCTAGGCTAGCCAAACAATCACATATTTACATAATATTTTCATAAATTTCAAAAGTGTTCAAATATTTCATAAACATCTTTAAATTCCCCAATTTCACGCAAAACCAAACGAAATAAATAGTGTATTTACTACGCCCAAGACCTGGAGTCGACTCGTAATGAGAATCTACGAATAGTACCAATAAAATCTAGTGTCATAATACACCAAGTCTAAGAACGAGGAACCAATACATGAAACAAGAAAGGGAAAAGGGAAATTTGCGTACGCTGAACAGCTACCTCAAATCCCAACTCCGGCTCCACGAGAAAGAACAAACTAGCGCTCGATACCAGCACATGTATCTGCACACAGGGCTGCAGGGAGTAATGTAAGTACGCCAACTCAGTAATAATGAAAGCAAATAGTGTCTAAGGCTATGAAAAGGGTGAAAAATAGTCATAAATGCGCAGTAACTGACACCTTACTTTCAGTTACATATCCTTGAAAAATATCTTTTTTTCACAGTTACCATAGAAGTCGAAAATACTTTAGCATGAGTGAAAGAGTCAAAGTTCATAAACAGTTTCTTATGAAAACAAGTGTCATAATTGCCCCTCGGGCATATCACCACTCAGCATCAATCACTCAGCATGCCTCACAATCACTCAGTATCAGTCACTCAGGCTACCTCAAAGTCACTCATGTCTCTCAATATCTCGTCACTCGGCACTCACACTCAGTAGGGACATGCACTCACTGAGGGTGTAGAGACTCCGGAGGGGCTCCTACAACCCAAGCGCTAATATCTAGCCATCTCGTGGCATAAATCACTCAGGCTCTAGGCCTCTCACATATCATAACAATGTAACATGTTGCGACGTGCAGCCCGATGCAAAATATCCTCACAATATTGGCACTCGACCTCACTCAGTCAAAAATTATCAAAAATGCCACTTAGGCTAACAATAAACGGGGTACTCGACCCAAAACAGTATTTTATATCACAAAATAGTGTAAACAAGTCTGAGTTTCGAAAACAGTTTAACATGGAACGACTGAGTGTAAATCATAATAATACAGTGAGGAATATAAGAAAATAGCCCCCAAGGTGTCTAAAAAGGTCGGCACAAGGCCCCAAACATGGCTTATAGCCCAAATAAAATAATAGTCTGAAAACACGATTTAACATATGATTCAAAGTAAATACGCAACTCAATAGTTGCCACGGGAAGGACCAAGTCCAAACCCCCAACCAGTGCACGCCACACACTCGTCATCCAGCATGTGCGTTATACCAAAATAGTGTAAAAATGCTGAGTCCGGGGTTTCATACCCTCATGACAAGATTTACAATTATTACTTACCTCAAACCGGCCCGAAAGCTACTCCATGATACTCTTGCCGCTCGGATCGGCTCCCAAATGCTCTGAGTCAATCAAAATCAGATTAATAACATCAAAATATGCTAGGGAGACGAACCACATTCGAAAATTATCAATATTAGGCACAAATCCCGAAATTGGCCAAACTCGACCCCCGGACCCACATCTCGAAATTTGATTAAAGTCACAAAAACCGGAATCCTCATTATCCCACGATTCTATACATACCAATAACATCAAAATCGAACCACAATCGCCCTTTCAATTCCTCAATCAAAGTCTCAAGTTTCCAAGCCCTAACCCCAAATTTAAACACTGATATTTCCCCTAATTTCACCCTAATTCAGTCCAAAAATCACATAGAAACGAGTATTAGGTTAGAAAAGCTTACCTCAACGAAGTTTTCTTGATTCCCTCCTTCAAAACCCTCTCTCAAAGCTCAATCTGGGATGAAAATATTGAAGAAATAACTCAAATTCGTGAAGACTGGTATTTATACCCTTCTATCCAGTGGAACCGCATCTACGACCCTTTTCGCACACTTGCGGACCCCGTACCTGCGGTCCCAGGTGCCCACCTGCGGAAGTCACTTACAGGACCAATCTTCGCACCTGCGATGGTGCCTCCGCACATGCGCTTCCGCAGGTGCGGCCAAGACCTCGCACCTATGGCTCTCCTCCAGCTAGCCAAAATCCGCATCTACGACTCACATTCTGCACCTGCGGCCTCGCACATGTGGCTCCCCTTCCGCAGGTGCGGCCACACCAGATGGGCTGCACCAGCAACATTTCAACTACAATTTCTAAACTCCAACACTCCAACGACTATCCAAAATCAACCTGAGCCCCTCGAGACCCCAACCAAAAACACAAACAAGTCATAGTTGATCACCCGGACTTATTCGAACTCTCGGAACACCCAAAATAACATCGAAACTCCAATTCAACCCATGATTCAAGCCTAATATTCCTAAAACTTCCGAAAATCACCAACGATGCCGAAACCAACCAAAGCACATCTGAATGACCTTAAAATTTACACACACGTCCAAAATAACACTACGAACCTGTTCCAACTTCCAGAACTCCATTCTGACCCTGATAGCCTATTTTCCACCGCCGACCGGAATTCGCCAAAAATGCAACTTCGCCATTTCAAGCCTAATTCTACCCCGGGTATCCAAACCACATTTCGAACACACTCCTAACCTCCAAATCACCTAACGCAGCTATCCGAGCCATAAAATCTACATTCCGAGGTCGTATACCAATAAGTCAACTTCTAGTTGACTTTTCCCACTATTAAGCTAATTCAAGAGACTAAGTGTCTCCATTCTCACTATGACCACTCCGAACCCAAACCAACCGACCCGACACATCATAATTAGGTTAATTAACATAAGAAAAAGCTCAAGTAGGGGAAACATGGCTTAACTTACGAAACGACCAGCCGAGTCGTTACAACTAGGTCTTTGTCGTGCGAGTGTGATTGATATTGGCACGAGGTATTTATCGTGCGGGAACGAGGTATTTTCTATGTGAGTGTGACTATATAGTGACACAAGGTCTTTGTCGTTCGAGTGTGAGGTATTTTTTTTGTTTTGTGAGTGTAATTATATGGTGGCATGAGATCTTTCTCGTACGATCATGAGGTTTTTATCGTGCGGGCACAAGGTCTTTGTCATGCGAGCACGAGGTATTTGTCGTGCGAGCACGAGGTCTTTTTCGTGCGTTCAAGAGGTCTTTGACGTGCGATTAAGATTGTATTGTGGCACGAGGTCTTTGTCGTGCGAGTGTAATTGATATTGGCACGTGTTCTTTGCCGGACGGGCATGAGGTCTTTGGCGTGAATGTGTGATTGATATTGGCACAAGGTATTTATCGTGGGGGCACGAGGTCTTAGGCATGCGAGTGTGTTTGATATTGGAATGAGGTCTTTTCTGTGCGAGCGTGAGGTCTTTGCCATGCGAGTGTGATTATATTGTGGCACGAGGTCTTTGCCGAGCGAGCACGATATCTTTGTCATGCAAGTGATTGGTAGTGTGGCATGAGGTCTTTCCGATGCTAGTGTGCCTGATAATGTGGGTACAAGATGCCATATTTGTATGTTTCTATTTAATGACTTGTTGTTGAAGATGATCCATTTTTTGTATTTAACAGTTATCACTTGTTCTGATAAGTTAATTTTATTGCTTCTGTTATACTTTCTGTTGCCAGTCTTTAATATATTGCATAGGTTATTCACTAGTGAGTATCACATGACTTGATCCCCGTCACTACTTCACTGAGGTTAGAACTTCTTATTATTGGGTACCGACCGTGGTGTACTCATACTACACTTATGCAAAAAAATATGCAGATTCAGGTGTCTGATCTAGTGGATCTAGGTTGTGAGATCTTTCTTTGACCGCAAATGTAACGACCCAAAATCCCAAACTGTTGTGACAGCGCCTAACACATTTACTAGGCATGCCAAAATCACATAACAACTAAGCATTTGATTTAAAACATGATTTAATAAGCTCAATTGTGGAAAATCTCATATACATGTGATAAACAACTGTAACTCTACAACAACAGTCCCAAAACCTGGTGTCATCGAATACATGAGCATTACAACATCTCAACCTAAAACATACACTAGTACAATTGTCTGAATAAGAGAAAAATACAGAAAATCATGAAAGGCGGGAGAGTCAAGGTCTACGAACGTCATAGCAGCTACCTCGAAGTCTCCAAGAAAGCACTGGAAACGATCTAGCAATCACTCATGCCCAGATGTAGTGGATCTGCACACGAAGTGCAGAGTATAGTATGAGTACAACCAACCCAATGTACTCAATAAGTAACTGAACTAACGTTGGGCTGAAGGTAGTGACAAGCTTAGAAAGATACAGTCAGAAACAATATAATGACAACACGGATATAACAATGAGAATGGCAGTAATAACTCAGAGAAACTTTCATATTCGCTCGTTCATTGTACAAAAATGTAGACATGTTTTTCGTAATTAAGACCAACACTGATAAGAACATGTCAAGTATAACTAACAAGAGGAATGGTACATCTCTACGCCTATATGTCAAATATACATGTCAAAACACGACATCATAGTGATATTTCCAGGTATTCATACTGTTAGAGTGTTCAATCTATCTATCTCATGTTCCCACCCATCACACACAATCACTCAACACTATACGTGTGCCTGGAATCAATGCCCCTCTCCACAACACGTGTATATAATCAACGTGTCTACGCTCACTGTTGGTATGTCAAACTCGGGAGGGGGGATCCTACCCAAGCGCTAATCAAAAGCCTATATGGCCTGCTGCGCATGCAGCTTTATCCAAAACAATAAATAAGCAAATAAGGCCAGTTGTGTCGTGCAGTCAGATCCACAATAACACTCTCAACTCGGCTCCCAGGCCCAAATCAGTCATCAATCTCTCATGTCTCAAGGGACCACAATAAGAACATGTAATGTAACAGTAAATGATAATAGAGACTGAGATATGATATGCAAACAAAGGATCATGACTGAGCACACAATTGCACTTAAAACAGATAACTCAAAAACAGCAGAAATAACCTCACTAGGCCTCAATAGAAAAAGCATATAGCCTAATCATATTTCCTAAAATTATTATAGTTTAATTACTCTAACAAATAAGGATTTCTCAGATAGAACAAGACTTGATAATAACACAGTCCAAAAGAAAAATTGAATCATGATTACCACGGGGCACGCCCTCACTCCCATCACCTAGCATGTGTGTCACCCCAACATAAATCATATAACACGTTTTCTAGGGATTCATACCCTCAGTTCCAAGTTTACAAGTGTCACTAATCTCAAAGTGTGCAACTCAATGCTCAAACAAACCCTTGCCTCGTGAATCGACCTTCGAATCCTCGAATATACTCACAAATAAATTTATATTATCAATTCAAGCAATAGGAATATATCCCATACGATAAAGCTAAAAAATATTTACCCAAATTTAAAAAGTCAACCCCGAGTTCGCACCTCGTAACCCAAAAAAATTCAAAAATTCCAAACACTCATTCAATAATGAGCCCAACCATACCAAACATCTAATTCCAACCACAAATGGAACCTCAAATCCCATAATCTTACTCTTCAATACATAGACCATAAATCCCCCAAATATCACCTCAAACACACATAATTAGGTGTTAAATTCTAATGGGTACTCAATATTAATGGACAAAAGTGATCAAAAGTTGCTAAGCTCTTGAAGTAGAGTGAAATCCTACTCAAAAAACGCCCCTAGCCAAGCTCCACAAGTCCAAATATGAGACAAAACTCGAAACCCTCGTTTAAATCCTTCTTTTCAGGCATCTCGCACATGCGGACTCACAAGCCGCACATGCGATTCCACTTTTGCAAAGATCACTTAAACTCCAACCTGGCGCTTCTGCAGCCAAAACCCGTTTTGGTGGCACTCCTTGTGCTTCTGCGCGTTCGCTCTACCGTTGGTACTTCCGCATCTGCGAAGTCGCGAATGCGGTCCCTCTCTGCACATGCGTAGCTCCCAAAGCCATCCAAATTACGCCTATTCGTTCCTTCAATCGCACTTGCGGCCAAGCCACCGCAGGTGCGGTTACACCAGCAACCAAGATATCATTAGCGATTCTCTTAAGTCCAATATCGATATGTTAACCATCTGAAACTCGTCAGAGGCCCCCAGAACCTCAACCAAACATGCATACAAGTCCTAAATCACCACACGAACTTAGTCGAAGCCTCAAATCACACACAACAACATTCAAAACACGATCCGCACCCCAATTCAAGCCTAACGAAAGTAATGAATTCCCAATTTCTAAAACCAGTCGAAACCTATTAAACCAACTTTGATTGACCTCAAATTTTGCATACAAGTCATAAATAATACAACGGGCCAACTACAACTCCCGAAACCAAAATCTGAGGGTGGTATCAACACTCGGTCAAACTTCTCAACCTTCCAAACCTTTAACTTTCCAACTTTCACCAACCCAAGCCAAAATGACTTAAGGATCTCAAATCAATATCCAGACATACTCCTAAGTCCAGAATCACCACATGGAGCTATCAGAACTATCAAAACTCCATTACACAGTCGATTACACATATGTCAACATCCGATCAACTTTTCAACTTAAGTTTCCAACCTTAGGATTAAGTGTCCCTATTCATTTCGAAACATCCCCAAAACTAAACCAACCACCCTCACAAGTCACATAGCCACAAATGAACATAGAATAAGAAATAAAGGGGGGAACGGGGCTACAATATGCAAAACAACCAGTTGGGTCGCTATATTTTCCCCCTCTTAAACAAATGTTTGACTCCGAACGGGTCTAGAATCATACTTGGAGTCTCAAATAGGTGGGGATATTTGCTCTGCATCTCTTGCTCAGTCTCCTAAGTAGCCTCCCCAACTGGGTGGCCTCTCCACTTAACTTTCACTGAAGCTATATTCTTTGATCTCAACTTTTAGACACGCTAATCTAAAATGGATACCGGCTCCACATCATAGTTGTACTGTGTTGAAGTCCAAAACATGAGACGGGTCTCCATAATACTTTCAGAGAATAGAAACATGAAACACTAGGTGAACACTAGATAACTAGGTGGAAATACAAGCTTGTAGGCCACCTCTCAAATCCTCTCAAGTACCTCGAAAGGGCCAACATACCAAGGGCTCAACTTGCCCTTCTTCCCAAACCTCATCACACCCTTCATGGGAGATACTTTTAGCAATACCTTCTCTCCCACCACATATGAAAAATCACGAACCTTCTGATCGGCATAACTCTTCTATCTTGACTGTGTTGTGCGAAACCGATCCTGAATCAATATGTCCTTTTCCAGGCATCCAGAACTAGATCTGTGCCAAACAACCTAGTCTCCCCGGCTCAAACTAACTAACTAGAGAACGTCACCATCTCCCATATAAGGCCTCATAAGGAGCTATCTGAATACTCGATTGCTGGTTGTTGTCGTAGACAAACTCAGAAAGCGGTAGAAATGTATCCCAATAACCCCCAAATCCATAACACAAGCGCATAGCATATCCTCCAAAATCTAAATGATGCGCTCGAACTGTCCATCCGTCTGGGGGTGGAATGCTATGCTCAACTCAACCCGTGTGCCCAACTCCCATTGCACTGCTCTCCAAAACTACGATGTGAATGTGTGCCCCGAACAGAAATAATAGACATCGGCGCACCGTGAAGGCAAAAAATCTCACAGATGTAGATCTCAATCAACCGCTTCGAAGAATAGGTAGTCACAATCAGAATGAAATGTGCGGATTTAGTAAATTGGTCAACAATCACCCAAAAATCATCGAATTTCTTCAAAGTCCATGGGATCCCGACAACGAAGTCCAAGGCAACACGCTCCCATTTCCACTAAGAAATCTCAAGTCTCTGAAGCAAACCGCCCGGCCTATGATGTTCGTACTTCACTTGCTGGCAGTTCAGGCATCGAGCCACATGATCCACTATGTCTTTCTTCATTCTCCTCCACCAGTAGTGTTGCCTCAAGCCCTGATACATCTTGGCGACACCGAGATGAATGGAATGTCGTGAGCGGTGGTCCTCCTCAAGAATTAACTCACGCAACCCATCCACATTGGTTACACAAATACGACCCTGCATCGACAACACCTCATCATATCCAATAGAAACCTCATTGGCATCATCGTGCAACACCGTGTCCTTAAAGACAACTGAATGGGGGTCGTCATAAGGGCACTCTTTAATGTGCTCATACAAAGAAGACCGAGAAACCATGCAAGCTTGAACTTGACTAGGCTCCGAAATATCTAACCTCACGAACTGATTGGCCAAGACCTGAACATCTGATGGTAGCGGTCTCTCACCAACTGGAATATATGCAAGGCTACCAATGCCCATCGCCTTTCTTCTCCAGGAATCGGCCACAATATTGGCCTTCCGGGATGATACAAAATGATAATATCATGGTCTTTTAACAGCTTCAACCATCTCCACTGCCTCAAATTTAGATACTTCTTCTTGAACAAGTGTTGTAGACTCCTATGATATGTAAATACCTCACAAGAAACACCATAGAGATAATGCCTCCAAATCACCAATGCATGAACTATGGCTGCCAACTCTAAATCATGTACGGGGTAGTTCTTCTCATGGGGCTTCAACTGGCGCGGAGCATAAGAAATCATCATACCCTTCTACATCAAGACACACCCAATACCAATCCGAGAATCATCACAATACACCGTATATGAACTGATGCTGAAGGAAAAACTAGAATTGGAGTTGTGTTCCAGGTGGTCTTGAGCTTCTAAAATCTCTCCTCACACTTATCAGACAACCTAAAAGGGGCACCCTTCTAGGTCAATCTAGTCAAAGGTGCAGCAATGGAAAAGAAATCCTCAACAAAATGGCGATAATATCCTGCCAAGCCAAGAAAACTCTGAATCTTAGTAGCTGAAGATGTTCTGAGCCAACTCTAAACTGCCTCAATATTCTTTGGATCTACCTTGATCCCCTCACTAGACACCACGTTCCCCAAGAATGCCACAGAATCAAGCCATAACTCACACTTGGAGAATTTAGCATAAAGCTTCTTCTCCCTTAATGACTGTAGTACAATCCTCATATGTTGCGCATGCTCCTTCTGGCTGCGTGAGTACATTAGTATATTATCAATGAATACTATAACAAATGATTCATGATATGGCTAAAATACACTTGTTCATTAGATGCATAAATGTTTCTAGCGCATTGTCATCCCAAAAGACATATCACAAGGAACTTGTAGTGGTCATAGCGAGTCTTGAATGTTGTCTTCAGCATATTAGAATCTCGAATCTTAAACTAGTTCTACCCAGACCTCAAATCAATCCTAGAGAACACTCTAGCACCCTGAAGTTGGTCAAATAAATCAGTAATGTGCAGCAGTGGGTACTTGTTCTTAATTGTAA
Organism: Nicotiana undulata; assembly: GCA_005239495.1. NCBI lineage: Eukaryota > Viridiplantae > Streptophyta > Magnoliopsida > Solanales > Solanaceae > Nicotiana > Nicotiana undulata. Next base: position 68,746 of record ML288404.1, read on the forward strand.
CTTTGTTCAATTTCCTATAACAAATTCAGATCTGCATAGTACCATCTTTCTTCTTCACAAACATAATTGGTGCACCCCAAGGCTACACACTAGGCTTGATCAATCCCTTATCAAGTAGCTCTTGAATCTGTTTTTTTCAATTCCTTCAACTCTGTTGGTGCATACGATACGGAGGAATAGAGATGGAATGAGTACTCGGGACCAAGTCCATACCAAAATCTTTGTCCCTGTTGGGTGGAATGCTCGGCAGGTCTATAGGAAATACATACATAAAGTCTCGCACTACCGGAAAAGACTCAAAGGCTAAATATGCCAAAAACAACCTTCTCAACCATCCGTTGGGCCTTCACATATGAAATCACTCTACTAGGAACATAGTCTAGAGAACCTCTACACTCAATCCTATGCAATCCCGACATCGCCAATGTCACATTCTTGGTGTGACAATATAGAATAGCATGACATGGTGACAACCAATCCATGCCTAGAATCATGTCAAAATTGACCATACTAAGCAGTAAATGATCAACTATCGTCTCCAATCCCACAATAGTCACCACACGCGATCGATACACGGTCCACAATAATAGAATCACCCACCGACATTGATACATGAATGGGCATAACTAAGAAATTACGGAGCATATCCAAATAACAAGCGAAGTACAATGATACATATGAATAAGTGGAACCAAGGTCAAATAATATGAAAGCATCTTTATGGCACACTAAAACAATACATGTGATCACTACTTCTGAAGCATGGCCTCTGTCCTGGCGGTTAAAGCATAGCATCGAGCATGACCACCACCTGATCAACCTCTCTCTCTAGGGCGACCTCAAACTGCCTAAGTCCCACCCCGAGCTAGCTAAGCGGGTGGTGAAGTAACTGGTGTGAAATTTATAACATGACCTCACTACTGAACTGGACCTCCCAAAAGACGGGGATAAAACCTCATCACATGCCCCAACTCTCCACACTCGAAGCAACCTCCATCCGACAAAGTTACATCTGTTCATGTGTCGACTCTGGTGGGCGATACTATTGTTGTGGACCGTGTGTACCGGTTGTGTGTGATATCTATTGGGGGTTTGGAGACCCGAGTAGACTTGTTGTTGCTTCGCATGGTTGATTTTGATGTGATATTGGGAATGGATTTGTTATCCCCATGTCATGATATTCTTGATTGTCATGCTAAGACCGTGACCCTGGCTATGCCCAAAGTTTCGAGTGTTGAGTATGTGACTAGCAGAGTGATTTCTTATTTAAAGGCTCAGTGTATGGTTGAGAAAGGATGTGAATCTTAACTTTCTTTTGTGAGGAATGTTAGTAATTAGACTCCTTTTGTTTATTTTGTTCCTGTGGTCTGTGATTTTCCGGACGTATTCCCTGCAAACCTGCCAGGCATGCCACCTGACAGGGACATTTATTTTGGTATTGACTTAGTGCCAGGAACCTAGCCTATCTCTACTCCACCTTATCGTATGGCGCCAACGGATTTGAAGGAATTGAAAGAGAAGCTTCAGGAGATCTTAGATAAGGGGTTCATTCGGCCTAGTGTGTCATCATGGGTTGCACCGGTGTTGTTTGTGAAGAAGAAGGATGGCTCCATGCGCATGTGTATTGATTGTCGATAGCTGAATAATGTTACGGTGAAGAACCACTATCCTTTGCCCCGTATTGATGACTTGTTTGACCAGCTGCAGGGATCTAGAGTGTTCTCTAAGATTGATTTGAGATCTGGATATCATCAGCTGAAGATTCGGGAGTCTGACATTTCGAAGACTACTTTCAGGACCAGATATGGTCATTATGAGTTTCTGGTCATGTCATTTGGGTTGACCAATGCCCCAGCCGCGTTCATGCAATTGATGAACAACGTGTTTTAGCCTTACCTTGATTCTTTCGTCATTGTGTTCATTGATGACATCCTGGTATATTCTTGTAGCCAGGAGGAGCATGCTCAGCATTTGAGGGTTGTGTTGCAGAGGTTGAGGGAGGAGAAGCTTTATGCAAAATTCTCCAAGTGTGAGTTTTGTCTTGGTTCAATAGCTTTCTTGGGGCACGTGGTGTCTAGTGAGGGTATGCATGTGGATCCGAGAAAGATAGAGGCAGTGCAGAGTTGGCCCAGATCGTCCTCAGCTACAGAGATTAGGAATTTCCTCGGTTTGGCAAGATATTACCATCGCTTTGTGGAAGGGTTCTCTTCTATTGCTTCGCCCTTGACCAGATTGACCCAAAAGGGTGCCCCATTCAGATAATCTGATGAGTGTGAGGAGAGATTTTCAGAAGCTCAAGTCAACATTGACCACAACTCTGGTATTGGTTTTGCCTACTGGTTCGGGTTCTTATATAGTCGACTGTGATGCTTCTAGAGTTGGCTTGGGAGCGGTATTAATGCAAGACGATAGGGTAATTGCCTACGCGTCTAGACAGTTGAAGGTGCACGAGAAGAATTATCCAGTGCACGATCTTGAGTTAGCTGCCATTGTTCATGCCTTGAAGATTTGCACCATTATTTGTATGGGGCAGTATCTGCTGAAGCAAAAGGACTTGAATTTGCGTCAGAGGAGGTGGTTAGAGCTTCTCAAGGATTATGACCTCACTATTTTATATCATCCGGGGAAGGCCAATGTAGTGGCCTATGCCCTAAGTCGCAGAGTAGAGAGTTTGGGGAGTCTAGCCTACCGTTCAGCAGCAGAGCGACCTTTAGCACTTGATGTTCAGGCTTTAGCGGGTCAATTGGTGAGATTGGATTTGTCAGAGCCTACGCGGGTATTAGCTAGCATGGCTTCCCGGTCTTCTCTTTACGATCAGATTAGAGCATGCCATTATGATGACCGGCACGCGGTGATGACGGGGTTATAAGGATGCAGTTCCATATTTGCGTGCCCAATGTGGATGGGCTTCGAGAGTTGATATTAGCAGAGGCCCACAACTCGCGGTATTCCATCCATCCGGGTGCCGCGAAGATGTATCAGTATCTGAGACAGCAGTATTAGTGGAGGAGGATGAAGAGAGATATTGTTGAGTGTGTAGCACGGTGTCTCAACTGCCAGCAGGTCAAGTATGAGCACCAGAGACCAGGTGGATTACTTCAGAGGTTAGATATTCTGGAGTGGAAGTGGGAGCGGATTACCATGGACTTTGTAGTTGGGATTCCACGGACTTCGAAGTGTTTTGATGCTATTTGGGTCATTGTGGATCGGCTGACCAAGTTCGCACACTTCATTCCTGTCAGTACTACTTATACTTTGGAGTGGTTAGCAGGGATCTACATCAGGGAGATCGTCCGATTGCATGGAGTTCCGGTTTCTATCATTCTGGACAGAGGTACTCAGTTCACATCTCAGTTTTGGAGGGCCGTGCAGAGAGGTATGGGCACTCAGGTAGAGTTGAGCACAACATTTCATCCTCAGACCGACGGGCAGTCAGAGCGGACTATTTAGATTTTGGAGAACATGTTGCGTGCTTGTGTGATTGATTTTGGGGGTTCATGGGACCAGTTTCTGCAACTCGCGGAGTTTGCATATAACAATAACTACCAGTCCAGTATTCAGATGGCCCAGTATAAAGCTTTATATGGTAGGAGGTGTAGATCTCCGGTTGGTTGGTTCGAGCCCTATGAGGCTAGGCTATTGGGCACAGACTTGGTTCAAGATGCGTTGGAGAAGGTGAAGCTAATTCAGGAGCGACTTCGCATGGCGCAGTCTAGTCAAAAGAGTTATGCGGACCGGAAGGTCCGAGAAGTGTCTTTCATGGTGAGAGAGAAGGTACTGCTGAAGGTGTCACCCATGAAGGGTGTTATGAGGTTCAGAAAGAGGGAAAAGCTGAGTCCCCGGTTCATTGGGCCTTTCGAGATACTTCAGAGGGTTGGAGAGGTGGCTTATAGACTTGACTTGCCGCCCAGCTTATCAAGTGTCCATCCAGTATTCCGTGTTTTGATGCTCATGTGTTAGACTTCAGCACAGTTCAGCTCGAGGGTGATATGTCATATGAGGTAGAGCAAGTGGCCATTTTGGGTCGTCAAGTCAGAAAGTTGAGGTCTAAGGATATAGCTTCAGTGAAGGTACAGTGGAGAGGTCAGCAAGTGGAGGAGGCTACTTAGAAGACCGAGCGGGAGATGCGGAGTAGATATCCTCACTTGTTTGAGAGTCCAGGTATGTTTCTAGACCCGTTCGAGGACGAACGTTTGTTTAAGAGGGGGAGAATGTAACGACCCGGCCGGTCGTTCCGTAGAATCTGCATTGTTATTACTATTTTTGCCATTTCATATATTGGTTATACTATTTAGGATGTGTTGGAGTCGGTTGGCTCGGGTTCAGAAGGGTTGTAGTGAGAATTGAGACACTTAGTCTCTAAAAATAGCTTTATAGTTGGAAAAGTCAACTGGGAGTTGACCTATTGGTAAACGATCTCGGGATGCAGGCTTTATTGCTCGGATAGCTTTGTTAGGTGATTTAGGACTTAGGAGTGTGTTCGGAATGTTTTTGTGATGTCCGGTGTAGAATTAGGCTTGAATTGGCGAAAGTTAGTTTTTGGTGATTTCCGATCGGCAGTGGAAAATAGTCTATCGGGGTCGGAATGGAATTCCGGAAGTTGGAACAGGTTCGTAATGGAATTTTGGATATGTGTGCAAAATTTTAGGTCAATCGGATGTGTTTTGGTTGGTTTCGGCATCATTGGTGGAATTTAGGAATTTCAAAGTTCATAGACTTGAATTTGATGTGATTTTGATGTTATTTTGGGTGTTCCGAGGGTGAGACTAAGTTCGGATGATCATTTATGATGTGTTGGTATGTTTGGTTGGGGTCCCGAGGGGCTCGGAATTGATTTCGTATGGTGAACAGGGATGTTTGGAGTTGAAAAATGCAGCATCAACTGCTGGTGTTGCTGCTACTGTCATTTCTGCACCTGCGGATATTTGACCGCAGGTGCGTGCCGCAGAAGCGGTGAAAGAGGTCGCAGGTACGGGTTCTGAGACTCTGAGGAAGAACCGCAGAAGCGGTTGTGTTGGCCGCAGGTGCGACACCTGGGCCGCAGGTGTGAGAATTTGCCCCTTTATTTAAAAACCGCAGGTGCGGTAGTCTTGAGCGCAGATGTGGACCACATGTGCGAGGAAAAGGGTCGAAGGTGCGAAAATCCTGGGCAGAAAGTATAAAAAGAGGACTTAGCAATTTTTAGTCTTCTTTTCACCATTGTTATTGCGGTTTCCGAGCTTTTTGAGGGTGTTTGAAGAGGAAAACAATTGTTCTTCATTGAGGTAAAGTTTTTGGACTTATAAACTCGATTATATATGATTAAGGACCTAATTAGTAGTGTTTAAATGTGGAAAATCAGTGGAAAAAGAGAGGATTAGGGCTTGAGTTTAAGAGACCTTCTAGGGGTGATTTGAGGGGTCATTTGGACACCGATTTCAGCGTTCTTTATATATGTACAGACTCGTGAGATGATGAGGATCGTTTTGGTATAAATTTTGTCAAGTTCTGACATGTGGGACCGAGGGTCGGGTTTTGGCTAATTTCGGGAATTGTGCATAAAGTTAATATTTTTCAATTGAGTTTCATCTCCCTAGCATATTTTGATGTGAAAAAATTGAACTTAATAGATTTGGAGCACTTGGAAGTTGATTCGAGGGGAAAGCGTGTTGCGGAATAGCTTCTCGGGCTAGTTTGAGGTATGTAATATCTTTAAATCCTGTTCTGAGGGTATGAAACCCCGGACTTTACATCCTTTTACTGTTTTGAAGTGACGCACACACTGGATGACGAGTGTGGGGCGTGCACGAATTGAGAAATTGGAAATTTGTTCCTTCTGAGGCAACTATTGAGTTGCGAAACTGCTTTTACATCATATGATATATAGTATTACTATGTTTTGATATATTTGGGTTGTAAGCCATGTTTGGGGCCTAGTGCTGATATGTTTAAACCCCTTGGGGGCTATTTTCCTGATATTTCTCACTTAGAAAATTATGATTTTACACTCAGTCTTTCTTGTTAAATTGTTGACACACAGATTTTGTTGAAATTGTTATTTCCTGAAATGAAATACTGTTTTGGGTCGAGAACTCCATTTATTTATGGCTCGAGTGGCATGTTGAGAGTTACTGACTGAGTGAGGCCGTGGGCCAATATTGTGAGAATATTGATGATATGAGAGAGGCCGAGTACCTGAGTGATTGATGCCATGATTTGGCTGTTTATAACGCTTGGGCTGTAGGAACCCCTTCGGAGTCTGTACACCCCAGTGAGCGCAGGTACCTACTGAGTGCGAGTGCCGAGTGCCGAGTGACGAGTGATTGGGAGGCATGAGTGACTGTGTGGTGCTGAGTGGCTGTTACTGAGTGATGGTGAGGTGCTGAGTGACTATTTATGAGTGATGATTTGGCCCGAGGGGCGGTTTATAATGATATTTTGCTGAGTTTTTTATTATGATTCATTCCGCTTTCATACTGTGATTTTGGGAATTTTACTGAGATACATTGGAAAATATACTTGTTCAAAGGATTTTTACGGAAATTGGGTTTCAACCATATGTACTAGACGTATACTCTATTAAGATTCAGTATATTACTATTGGTGAATTGGGGTTTTGTTGCTGTGTGTTTCTTATCTTCAGACTTGATTTATTTTCATTACTACTGAGTTGGCGTACTCATTATTACTCTCTACACCTCTGTGTGCAGATCCAGGTACTAGTTCTGAGCAGTAGTTATCTGAGACCGTTCGGCGTCAGCATTCGGGATTTCGAGGTAGCTGTCCAGCGTCCACATTTTCTCCATTTCCCTTCCTTCATTTAGTATTTAGTATTTTGTTCTGAGATATTGTTTTAATGAAATTAGCAGTGTTAGTACTATTCTTAGATGCTCGTGATCTGTTGACTCCAGTTTTGGGGAATGGTTTTAGACTGTTAGATTATATTATGTTCTGTTAAAGACTTAGAAGATTTTATACTTGCTATTAATGAATTTGGTAAATTTTATTAAAGGAATTGTGTAATTGTGTGATAGTGGCTAGCCTAGTTCAATGATTGGCGCCATGACAACCAGTTAGGATTTGGGGTCGTGACACAATCTCTGGTAACACAAACTGGTTTTTATGAGTTATTTGCAATAGGTGCCCTAACGCACCTTAAATCGGTTAGGTGGCGACTCTTCAACTTTTGTACCCATTTCCCAAAAGGAAATGAGTTGTCCCAATAAATGTCGAAACCCTGACTTCCGCTACGAAGTGGAAAAAAGGGGGCGCGACACTGGGTCGCCTGTTCTTTCTTGGGATCAGTACTTTCAGCTCTTCCTAGATAAGTTCCTGCCTATCACATTGAGAGAGTAGTATCGTCGTCAGTTTGATCATCTCCAGTAGAGCAGTATGATTGTTACTCAGTTTGAGACCAGTTTTGTAGATTTAGCTTGTCATGATATTCTTCTACTTCCTACCGAGAGAGAGGGTGATGAGGTTTATTGAGGGACTTTATTCAGCCTATCAAGTTGTATATGGCTAAGAAGTCCGGGAGTGATATTTCTTCTCAAGTGACTACCAATATTGCCAGCGAGTCGAGATGGTTCTTGCTCAGGGGGAAGGTCAGGGGGCTGACAAGAGGCCTCTTCACTCTGGTGGGTTCAATGGTGCTTCATCTGGAGGTAGGGGTACTTTTTGTAGAGGTCATCCCCCTAGGCTGTTTCATTCTGCACTTTAGGTATCCCACAGTGCTTTAGGAAGTTGTGGTCCTTATGTGCCTCATTCTGGACAACCAGCCTACAGTGCACCACCAGCTCCTATCAGTCCACCTCATATTCAGAGTTATTACCGTGGTTATCCGTCTAGTTCGGGTCAGTCTCAGTTTCCTCAACCATAACACTAGGATGGATGTTTCGAGTGTGGTGGTGGGCATATCAGGAGGACCTATAGCAGATTATTGGGCGTCATGCCACAGCATCAGGGTTCTCATGCCATGGTCCCGACATCAGTTGTTACACCACATGCTCAGCCAGCTAAAGGCAGGGGTCATGCAACCAGAGGTTGAGGATAGGCTGTTAGAGGTGAAGGTCAGGCCGTTAGAGGTGGAGGCCAGCCAGCTAGAGGTCATCCCAGGTACGTGGTTCAGAGTGATGGGGCCCAGCCCGGTGTAATGCTTTTCCACCCAGGCCTGAGGCTAAGTCATTTGACGATGTCATCACATGTACTATTTCAATTTGCAGTAGAGATGCTTCAGTTCTATTTGACACGGGTTCTACTTATTCCTACGTGTCATCCTATTTGCTTCATATTTGGGTGTGCTTCATGATTCTTTGAGTGCTCTTGTGTATGTGTCCACGCCCGTGGGAGATGATATTGTTGTAGATCGTGTTTACCGTTTATGTGTGGTTACTATTGGGAGTCTTGAGACTAGCGTAGATCTTTTACTTCTTGATATGGTTGATTTTGATGTCATTTTGGATATGGATTGGCTGTCACCTTATCATGATATATTGGATTGTCATGCCAGATGATGAGCTTAGCCTTGTCAGGGGTGCCTCGATTCGAGTGGAGAGGGACTTCTAGCCATTCTACCAGCAGAGTTATCTCTTATGTGAAGGCTCAGCATATGGTCGAGAAGGGGTGTCTAGCTTATTTGGCTTATGTCCGCAATTCTGGTGCGGAGGTTCCTTCCATGGATTTAGTACCAGTTGTTCGTGTGTTTCCATAGGTGTTTCCTGCAGACCGATTAGGAATGCCACCCGACAGGGATATTGCTCTATTGATTTGGCTCCGGGCACGTGTAACGACTCGACCGATCGTTTTGGGAATTCAAGGTTCGTTCGGTGGCGTAAGGTCATGAACAAATTCACATTGAGTATATCGACCTGCGTGCATAGTTGGATTCAGTTACCAGATGATCCGGAGTCGAATTTGAAGAGGGATTTTAAATTTTGAAGCTTAAGCGATGAGATTTGACCGGAGGTTTGGCTTTTGTGTAAACGGTCCCAAAATGAGTTATGGATGATGTCAACAACTTTGTATGGTGATTTTTGGCTTAGGAGCACGTCCGGAATGCATTTAGGAGGTCCATAGTAGATTTAGGCTTGAATTGGCGAAATTGGGGATTTGGCAATTTCCGATCGGCACTAGAAAATGTGATACTGAGGTCGGAATGGAATTTCGGAAGTTGGAAAAGGTTCATAGCATCAATTGTGATGTGTGTGCAAAATGTCAGGTCATTCGGACGTGGTTTGGTTGGTTTCGGCATCGTTGGTAAATTTTTGAAGTTAGAAATCCTTAGGCTTGGATTCATGGTTAATTTGGTGTTTTGGTAATGTTTGGGGTGTTCTGAAGGTTCAACTAAGCTCGTGTGTTGATATGTGACTTATTGGTGAAGTTGGTTGAGGAAACGAGGGGCTCGGGATGATTTCAGATGGTTAACGGGAAGTTTGAAGTTGGTAAAGGCAACTGGTGTTGCTGTTCTGGTGTGGCCGCACCTGCGGATAGGGAACCGCAGGTGCGAGCTTCGCAGAAGCGGAAATGGTCACGCAGGTGCGAGAATAAGCGGACTTGGCAGCCTCCGCAGGTGCGGAACATCGGGGCCCAGGTGCGGTTGGACTCGCGCACCTGCGGTTGCGCAGATGAGGCTAAGTTGGTCGCAGGTGCGGAAGTCCTGGCAAAATCCTTTTATATCGAGGGTTATCCAGTTTCTTCATATTTTGAGTTTTAAACTTCGAATTTGGGAGCTTCTTTTGGGATTTTTCAAGCAAATCGATTGGGTAAGTGTTCTTCCTAAAATTATATATATTCCATGATTTTATATTTGTCTTTATCATTTAAATTGTGTTTTGGGTTGAAGAAAATGTGGGTTTTGAAAGAAAACTTCTTAAATGAAAAATCGTGATTTTAGGGACCAAATAATATCGGAAAGTGATAAATTTTGTATGGTTGCATTCGTATTGGAATGTATTCGAATTTTGTAAAATTTGACAGGTTCTGAGGTGCGGGCCTAGGGGTCAACTTTTGGGTCGATTTTTAGATTCTTGTAAAGATCAAAGCTTTGTTATTCGAAATAGTTCCTTATACGTTTTATGTGTATTTTAAAGTTGTTTTAGTTGATTTTGAGCCGTCCGGAGGTCTTTTCACCCGAGAAGTCCATTTTGAATAACAGGATGTTGTCTTTGAAGTAAGTATCTATCCTAACCTCGTGTGGGGGAATTATCCCTTAGAATTTGATTCATCTATGCTGATTCTAGCCCGTGTACGCGAGGCGATGAGTGCGTACTCGGACTTAATTGCAAATAGGTTGGCCTTTTAGGGTTCTTAGGTGCTTATACGCCTGTGTATGAAGTGGTAATTGCTATGACTGCGTTCTTGATTGCTAATTTTATCCTTTTCTACTTAAATTGGAACTACTTGCTTTTAGATCTCCCTTGTTGTTATTTGATCTTAATTGACTTAACTGAATATTTTACCTCTTTTACTATCATTCTATATTTTCTTCATAAACTGCCTAATTGACTAGAATTAGTATTATTTTCCCTTTGTTTAGCAGTAATTGGAATATCTATACGTTGGTGTCAAGCATGCCCGTGAGTCATATATTGTGATTTATATGGTTTTTCCCTTAAGTGCTACTTAGGTTTAGTTAGATAATTATCTATGTTGATGGTATTTCCTTGGTGTTTCCTATTATTGAGCATTGGTTCAAGCTGGGTTTTATTCTGTGAAGCTAATTGTTTAAGCGAGATTGGTTATAACTGTTTTCCCTTGCCGAGATGATTTGGTTTCTTATTGTTGACTTGAATATTGTGGGTTCGTTGTTATGTCTTGTTTCTCTCTGGTTAAACTGTGTTCTTTACGTTCATTATTTCCATTCGGTGGTTATTCCTTGTCAATGAGTTCTACTGTGTTGGTGACGTAAGTTCTTGATTTGATTGGACGTCGTACATAGCATTTCTATCTTTTGTTGCCTTGTGAGTGTTGTGGCGATGTACGATGTTTCTGTCTTGTTGTTGTTGTTATCTCTGTTGGCTGCATTGCATATTTAAATTGGGACTACGGACGTATTCCGGGAGTTTTCCCTTGTACTACATTGCATATTTAAATTGGGACGACGGATGTATTCCGGGATCTTTTCCCTTGTACTACATTGCATATTTAAATTGGGACTACGGACATATTCTGGGAGATTTCCCCATGTATTGCATTGCATATTTAAATTGGAACTACGGACGTATTCCGGGAGTTTTCCCCTTGTATTGCATTACATATTTAAATTAAGACTACGGACGTATTCCGAGAGCTTTCCCCCTATACTGCATGACAAATTCTGGGCTACAGACGGAGTTCCAGTAGATTTACCTTGAAGAGATTAGGATCGAAAGATATATATTGAAAAGTATAGTTGAAAACCATTTATTTTGAAGGAACTATGTTCTGAAGATTTCTCTTTCTATATATATATATATATATGTGTATGTATGTATGTATGTATTCAGAGAAGGTATATTTCAAAGAAACATTTTCTATTTGAAATGATTATATTCAAAGCTTTCATATAAACTTACGGGTGAAGGTTTACACTCGAAGTATTTTCCAAAAACACTTGGAGTTGTTGACTAAGGACTATCATGGAAACTGTTGCACTACTGAATTATTAATTGTTCTTGCCGTATTGTGCCTTCCGGTTTTCGGGTTGTGTTCTCATCCCTCCTTCTGTGTATTATTATGATGTTTCGTTGTATTTTACTGTGTTTTCCTTCCGCTTGAACTTGTTACGTGTTAATTACATTGTGTAGTCATTAAATAGATGTCATAATCTGTTATTCCCATATTTATGTATGTTTGATTTATTAGACCAGTGGGTGTCATGATTAGTCCTCATCACTACTTCACCGAGGTTAGTTTTGATACTTACTGGGCACCGCTGTGGTGTGCTCATTCTACACTTCTGCACATTTTTGTGCAGATCCCAGGTTTTGCATAGCGGTTGATCGATAGCTAGTAACGTGGTTGCTGTTGTGGAGACTCAAGGTAAAACCGCTCCAGCATTCGCGGTTTCGGAGTCACCCTCCTATATTTATTATTCATACACTATTGTATTTATTCCGAACAGTGGTAATTACAGATTTTAGTGTAAACTCTTTAAAGCTTATGACTTGTACTTACCGAGTTTTGGGATGATATGTAATGTATAGAGATTTATATTAAGAAGCATTTAAAAGTTTCAATATTATGATTTATGTTTACTAAATGTTAGTCTTACCTAGTCCTTAAGACTAGGTTCCGTCACGATACCCAACGAAGGGAAATTGGATTGTGACAAGTTGGTATCAGAGCTCTAGGTTCATAGGTGCTACGAGTCATAATCTAGTTCAGTAGAGTCGAGCGGATCGGTACGGAGATGTATGTACTTATCTTCGAGAGTCGACGGAACTATTAGGATGATTTCACTTCCTTCATTCCCATCGTGCGAGTTCTTTGATCTTGAAATTTGAAATTTATCATTCCATTCTCTCACCGATGGTGAGGATACGAACTACGGTTCCTGATTATGTTACCCCGAGACGGATGTCGCTAGGGCCAGAGGCTGAGATCGACGAGGAGAACATGTCTTCAAGAGACCTTGGCACAGTCCTCGAGTATGATTGGTACATTGACTCAGGTGGAATTGATTTCCGGGTGCACCAGCGACTTCACGGATCAGAGGAGGAGTTCAAACCCACCGTCTACACTCCAGAGCAGCGAGATCATGTTGGTCAGGTTCTAGTTGTCATGGGCCATGACTCATGGCAGCACAACATGTGGTTTCAGTTCAGCTCGTGGTTAGGGCAGCATCATCGGAGGAAGAACACCTTGGACTTGAGAGGTACAAGAAGTACCACCCTCCTATCTCTCAGTGGATTGGCGATAGATGATGCCTAGGGTTTCCTGGAGGAGTGTCACTACATTCTTCGTATTTCGGGTATTGTGGAGACGAGCGGTTTTTTTTATCACGTCTCAGCTCAAAAGAGCGGTTTGTCAGTGGTGGAGGGCATATGAGTTGGGGTAGCCTGGCCGAGTCGGCTTCACTTGCATGGATTCAGGTTTCAGAGATGATTTTGAGGGAGTTTGCACCCTAGTCCCTCCGAGATGCATGGCGTGTAGAGTTTGAGCGGTTGTGTCAGGGCACTATGTCAGTGTTGGAGCACTATGTCGGATTCAGTGAGTTGGCTAGATATGCACCTCACTTGGTTGTTTCAGTTAGGATGCGAGTCTGAAGATTCATCGAGGGACTCAGGCATGATATTCAGTTCATTAGGACTCGAGAGTTTGAGTCGTATTCCTCGTTTCAACAGGTAGTAGGGACCGCTCGTTGGTTAGGGAGCATGTGGGACTAGGGGCCAAGAGGACAGACGAGGTCAGAGGAGAGAGTACAGGGAGGCGAGGAGGCCTCGTAGACCAGAGAAATCTACTAGTCCTTATTATGGAGGCAGGGTACGACACATTAGAGGTTTTGTGGGTCAGCCAGTTCAGTTTGCATTACCAGTTGTGCATGGGGTTTCGGGTACTCATGGGTCTCAAAGTACTCGTATTGTATGGTTTCCACATCCACATCAGTAGAGAGGTTGTTTTGAGCGTGGAGATGTCAGCCACATGGTGAGAGATTGTTCCAGGATTCAGGTAGGTATGTTACAGCAGGGAATTCAGGTGATAGAGGGCGCCTAAGAGGGGGAGGCCCGACCCGTTGTGTGTTTCATATAACAGGCTGGAGACCGTTGTACCAAATATTATCATACAGGTATGTTTTGATGTATTAAAGAGGGGCACCATTTGTATTTCACTATAGTTCTGTTGGTCTGGACGAGTTTCCCTTATTTGTTGCTTTATTGATAAGTGAGTTTCACTATAGTTCTGTTGCGGGATGTGTGCTCGGTGATGTTAGTTGTGGCTTGGTGATTTGGGTGTCTAATAATGAGGTCTTCATGTTTATTGCATCATTATGGGTATTATAGGGCTTGGAAACAGAGTTCTTTCAGATATGGGGCTAATCGCCAGTGCTGGATTGATTTCAGACAGCTATTGTGATCCAAAATGTTATTTTGAGCCTATGTGTGATGTGCTATATCGTGTGTTTGTACCTTGTAGGGGTAGTCATGAGTTAATGCAGCTGGTTGAGGCTGATGTCGGATATGGATTTAGAATCGGGCCTTTTTGGAAGTGAGTAGAAGGTGAGAAATTGGGGTACAAGGCTTATCGGTGGTGATGGGGATGCTATATTGCAGTTGTGATGGTGTTATCAGGCTTATGTAGGTTGGGGTGACGTGGGATCACCCGCGGGTGTATGTTGGAAGTGTGTACTAGGCAATTGGATGAGTTCGGGGTGAATCTTGACACGTTCGAGGACGAACGGTTGTTTTAAGAGGGGGAGAATGTAACGACCCGACCGGTCATTTTGGGAGTTTAAGCTCCGTTCGGTGGCATAAGGTCATGAACATCTTCACATTGAGTATATCGACCTGCGTGCTTGGTTGGATTCAGTTACCGAATGATCCGGAGTCGAATTTGAAGAGGGATTATAAATTTTGAAGCTTAAGCAGTGAGATTTGACTGGAGGTTTGACTTTTGTGTAAACGGTCCCGAAATGAGTTATGGATGATTTCAACAGCTTCGTATGGTGATTTTTGGCTTAGGAGCGCGTCCGGAATGCGTTTAGAAGGTCCGTAGTAGATTTAGGCTTGAATTGGCGAAATTGGGAATTTGGCGATTTCCGGTCGGCACTAGAAAATGTGATACCGGAGTCGAAATGGAATTACGGAAGTTGGAATAGGTTCATAGAATCAATTGTGACGTGTGTGCAAACGTTTAGGTCATTCGAACGTGGTTTGGTTGGTTTCGGCATCGTTGGAAAATTTTGGAAGTTAGAAATCCTTAGGCTTGGATTCGAGGTTAATTCGGTGTGTTGGTGTTGTTTGGAGTGTTCCGAAGGTTTGACTAAGTTCGTGTGTTGATATGTGACTTATTGGTGAAGTTGGTCTAGGACCTGAGGGGCTCGGGACGATTTCAGATGGTTAACGGGAAGTTTTAAGTTGGTAAAGGCAGTTGATGCTGTTGTTCTACTGTGGCCGCACCTGTGAATAAGGAACCGCAGGTGCGAGCTTCGCAGAAGCGGAAATGGTCACGCAGGTGCGAGAATAAGCGGACTGGGAAGCCTCCGCAGGTGCGGAACATCAGGGCACAAGTGCGGTACTCGCATAAGCGATCCTTGGGGCGCAGGTGCGAGGAGGAGCGCAGGTGTGGTTGGACTCGCGCACCTGCGGTTGCGCAGATGCGGCTAAGTTTGTCGCAGGTTCGGAAGTCCTGGAAGAATCCTTTTATATCGAGGGTTAGCCATTTTCTTCATATTTTGAGTTCTAAACTTCGGATTTGGGAGCTTCTTTTGGGATTTTTCAAGCAAATCGATTGGGTAAGTGTTCTTCACCTAGAATTAAATATATTCCATGATTTTATCTTTGTTTTTATCATTTAAATTGTGTTTTGGGTTTAAGAAAATGTGGGTTTTGAAAGAAAACTTCTTAAATGAAATTGTCACGACCTAAACTGATGGACCGCGACGGGCACCCGGTACCTTACTCAACCGAGTACCAACGTAATGTATCTTTCTTATTACTTCATCATATACACGTGACATACGGGCCTAATAGGCCAACATGATCATTTATAAACTCAAAACATAAGCCGACAAGGCCGTACAATCTTTCACGTACACGACATATGTCTACAAGCCTCTAAGAGTACATAAACGTCATACAGGTCGGGACAGGGCCCCACCATACTAATCAGTACATGTCCTAATCTTACTCACCACATAAGCAACTCCGGAGCAAATGGANACAGCGTCCCCAGGCAAAAGGGGCGTCAGTACGAATAATGTACTGAGTATGTAAGGCACATAAGTAAATACATAAGAGACATGGAAGAGATATAGAGTAATTGACTCAACCTGTATGTCTGGATAACTCTGTAAATAATAAATCACTTTTAGTATCATGCATTTGCGTATGAATGTCATGGCGTGCATAGGTATATGTTTCATAACATCATCAGCCTCTGAGGGCATCCCATCATATCAT